>JAUEJK010180537.1:0-10738 GCA_032274865.1 Eryngium alpinum
TCGGGTCAATACTTGTATGTGTACAAGTGTTGAGATGACCTCGGGAGAGAAAGCTTTTGAAGTTATGCCCCTCGGGTTAATACTTGTACGTGTACAAGTGTTGATATGACCTCGAGAGTGAGAAAGTTTTTGAAGATATGCCCCCCGGGTCAATACTTGTAGGAGTATAAGTGTTGGCATGGCCCTGAGTTTGAGAAATGAAATTTCAAGTTCTGCCTCGGGCTTCTGATGCTGAGCCTTCAGGCTTAAAGCTTCAACTTGTTGCAGTAAGGTGAAATTTTAGTCATCGGGCTCATTGTGTTGAGCCTTTGGTTTTGTAGCTTTACCTTGTTGCAGTAAGATAAAGTTTTAAACCTCGAACTCATTTGTTGAGTCTTTTAGCTTAAGGCTTCACCTTGTTGCAGTAAGGTGAAATTTTAGTCCTCGGGCTCATTGTGTTGAGCCTTTGGGCTTATAGTTTTACCTTGTTGCAGTAAGGTGAAGTTTTAGTCGTCGGACTCATTGTGTTGAGCCCTGAAGGGTTAAGAAAGTTTTTTAACTTATGCATCTCAGGTTCGACACTGTGAGACCTCGAGAGTTAATATAATTTTTGAACTTAAGCCTCTCGGGTTCGTTGCTGTGAGACCTCGAGAGTTAAGAAAGTTTTTAAAAGTAGGTCCCTCGGGTTCGTTATTGTGAACCTCGAAGGTTAAGAAAGAAAAGATAGACACCTCAAGTTCGATGTTGTAACACCTCACGGGTTAGGGAAGCTTTTGGGAGTAGGTCCCTCATAATAGTTTGTGTGAAATCTCAAGGGTTCAAAAAGCTTTCAAACGTAGGTCCCCGGGTTCGTTGCTGTAGGACCTCAAGGGTTAGGGAAGCTTTGGAAGATAAGATACCTCAGTCTCGTTGTTGTGAGACCTTAAGGGTTAATGAATCATTTGAAGTAGGTTCCTCAGGCTCGTTGTTGTGAACCTTGAGGGTTAAGAGAACTTTTGAATTTATGACCTTCGGGTTCATTGTTGGTGAAGTTTGAAGTTATGATTCTCGGCTTAATTGGTTTGAAGTTTTGGGCTTTCCCCTTGGACTCATTGCGTTGAGGCCTCGAGGTTGGTCTTCGGCCTCGTTTCAGTGAGGCGTGAGATTTTGATACTCGGTTTCATTGAGTTGAAGTTTGAGGTTTTTCCTTCAGAGTCATTTAGTTGAGATCTCACTATGTTTTGATAAACATTTTATAGTTTATCATCTAATTCGGTGGAATGGATCCAACACTGAGCATAATTTGAATATATAAGTAAAGATTTATTATTCAACTCGATGGAATGGATCCAAACAAGTTGATTTTGAAGATGTATTTGAAGATTTGTCACTCAACTTGGGTGAATTAAACTGAGATTGAGATTAAATTAAAATTGAAGTTTGTCCCTCAATTCAGTAAGATGTATTATAGTAATATAAGTATTGGATTTATGATGACAAATGATGAATTAAATTTGAAGGAAATTGATCTTAAAGATATTTGTGTCAAAAAGAGATTCTACTTGAAATTGAGAATTCAAAATATAAAGCATGTATTTGTAGGGTGCTTAAAAAATTTATTTTAAGCAGCTGTATAATAAATATCTTGAAATGATATTTATTAAAATAAATATATGAAATTACTATTTATCAAAGTAGATAAATAATAAGTAAAAATTTAATAAATATTAATTAATTATAAATAATTAATATTTACTAGAAGTTTGACCCTCCGTAAAAGTTAAAAAATTCATATTGATTGATTTACCATAAAAGTCTAGAGACATATGGCGAGGAATTACGCAAAAATGAATTTAGCTTTATCTTTTACTGGGGTTGATAAGATGATAGTCATAAAATATGAAGCATGTGATGTGGCATGTGGGTGAGGGACCACTTACGCACTTGTAGGACTTGAATTTTATTTTTTATTTTTAGTTTTTATAATGCAATGTAAACATATATAAAGTGTATATGTATTTAAAGGCAGAAATACCTGATACATGTGGTGGACCGAGGTAGATACTGTTTGTCCCGAGGCACTCGAAGACAAGACGGAGGTATCTTCCGAAGTCAGAATATTTAAGTTGGAGTTTTCGTGTTTTGCTCAAGGCCGAGCTTAAACCGAGGCTCCTGAGGTCATGCTTGGATAACCAATTTTTGTTCTTATCTTGTGCTTGATCTCTTCGGGCATTGATGCCCATATAATTGGTTTTAACCATCGACTTGTGACAAGCCGATGGGATATTGGGCTGTTCTGAGGCCCTAGGTGCATTTGATGCCTAATCTCCTTGAGCTAAGTAGGCCGATGGGGATGTTGCTCGAGATACCGAGGCCGGAATTCTGGATAAATCTCAAGCTTCTGACTTCTTACTTTCTGATTCATATGCTATTTATTGGGGGTTGTCCACTCGCCGAGGTGGTCCAGAAACTAATGAGATTGAATGAGGAGTAGATAGGGGTGACCCGAGGCCGCGCACAACTCGAGCTCCCGAAGCACGCTGATGATCTGATTTTTATTATTTCTTTTTCCAAAGGCTTGATTTGAGGTTATAGACATCTGTGAATAGTCCGAAGTGTTTGGAGCCCTCAAATTGATGGTGGAAACCAAGGCTGCTCAAGTTTGTTGAGAAGGGAGATTGGATGCGGTACCCGAGGTGTGATCCGAGGTGACCCCAAGGTGTGACCCTAAGGTGTGACCCCGAGGTGCTCCCGAGGTGACCCCGAGGTGTGACCCCGAGGTGTCCCGAGGAGCCCCGAGGTCTACCCGAAATCCAACACCAAGACCCTTTTTTTTATCTTTCGTAATGGTCCAAAATCAAGTAAATGAGATTCGCAAAAAAAGACATGAAAATGAGCTGAGGCTCATAAACTTGACTCCTGAAGTCTATAACACTGAGGTATCCGAAGATATATTCTGACAAAGATTTTTTGAAGCTATACTTGGTGCTCCAAGTCAACCGATGGAAGACCAAGTTGCTCTAAGAGAATGTGACGATGACTTGAAATCTATGGCCTTGTTTTCTGTCCCGAAGCTTCAGGTACAGCGACTGTCTTGTTTTCTCTCCCGAAGCTTCAGGTATAGCGGCTTGGTGTTCGAAACAGGAAGTTCTGAAGTCCGTATAAATCTCCTGAAGACGAGCACTAAAGATATAGTTTTTGTTCTATAAATTTCCATCTCCAAAGGCTTGATCTGAGGCTATAGGCATGCTACTCCAACTTGTCGATGAGTGAGATGTACTATGGTATGGTAGATATGACCTGAGGCTCCGAGACTTCGTACAAAACATTTTGAGTAGATATGAAGTCCTTGTGTTTGCTGGTTACAGGAGTTTACAGACCATATATGCTGCTCTAAAATTATTGGATGTAATTTTTGATTTTTTAGTATTTGACACCCCGAGGGTTTAAGGGCTTCATTTTTTGAGCCGCTCATTTCTTTGAGCGTGTGGAAAAACTAAGTTGCATTCTGTGCCAGAGGATCCAATCAGCATTGATCACAGTTTGGTAGGTGAAAGCATCTCTGTAGATAATCACATGTCACCTCACAGAGAATCGATGAATGGAGCTGAGAGCAGTGTTGTCCGTGGTCTTCAGCGTGAAAGCTCAGATGATAACTTGGCAATCATGCCTCGAGTCTTCACTAAAGGTGACTTTGGTGTTAAGCTTAGATCTCCCACAGCCAAAAATTACTATGCTTCTGATGGTGGTGCATCTTCCAGCAACGAAACTGATGATCAAGTACCTCATAGGCGCTTTCACGAACCAGAGAGATTCATAAACGATGGGGGTCCTAATAGTACCAAAGTTTTGCCAAAAAGGGATGAATATGTGGTGAATCACACGATGTGCAGTGATTCTGAACTGCAGGGTAAAACAATGAAGTCTGCATCAATCTTAGGAGCGAATAAACATCCTATCACGAAAGGAAGTAGGTTGCATCAAGCTCAGCTTCTGGAGGGATACAGACATCCAGTTCAATACATAATGTGGGATGCAAGAACTGAGTACAAATTGAGAGTAACATTATCTGAAAATGGTACCCCGAGGTGTGACCCCGAGGTGCCCGAGGTCCCCGAGGTGTGACCCCGAGGTGCCCCGAGGTGCCCACTGATGGAGTTGACTTTGAAAAAGTCATTGATGAAGGTGAATTTTCTCTTGACCAATATTGCAGAGAAGCTCACAGTAAATCTGAAAATGATGATAAGGAGTAGTCTGACGACATAAGCGACCAGTATGACTCAAAGGCTCATAACAAGTTTGGGAATGATGATAAGATGCAGTCCATAAGCATCCCAAATGAAGTCTTGTTGTCGCCTAAGGTTAGCCCTCCTTGTCAGTGAGACCAACTGGAGCATTGTAGAGGTGCTAAATTCCACAACATATCCTACTTCGAGGGTTCGACCAGTGTTGGTCCGATACATGAGATTGGCCTGAATAAATTCGGAGGAGATGACCCGAGGTCTATAATGACTGGATATCCACAAATTTGAGGCTTCTGAAGTCCGTTGTCCCGAGGCTTCCGAAGACCCGGAGACTCGAACACCCGAAGACCCGAAGATCCGAAGTGAATGTGGTGCCCGAGGCTCTTAAAAGCTATAGCAAATCTAATGGACCAATGATCACTGTCTCGAGGTCTCTAACATCTCTCCCGAGGTCCGTCACATCTCTCCCGAGGTTCCTTGTATGCCCTCGGACTTCTTGTCAGACCGAGGAAACAAATTAACCATAAAAAAGATTAAAATTGAAGCTTGATGCCTATGTTCCAAGACCCAGAGTTCGAGGCATTTGATGTCCCGAAGCTCCAGTAGTTATTTGTATGTTCCATGTGATAGATTCAGTGAGTATTGCTTGTTCCGAAGCCCGTGGTTGATTTTCTGAAGAAGTCCAAAGTATACTTTCCAGAGCTCGAGGTGTATCTTCGAAAGTCCAAAATCTGAAGTTTTGAGGCTTGAATTGAGCCTCCACACTTGCGATATACACTAGAATTGTTCGAAACTTAGGATAACCCGAGGTTCCGAGGGTAATCCAGATATGGCGTCCATAATTTTCGAGGCTTTTGAGGTAAATCTGAAGCTTTAGTTGTCATGATTCTCGAAGTAAAGCTGGCAAGGAGATTGACCGAGAATAAACTGAGATGACCCGAGGCTCCGAGGAGTGTGATCCTATGCTAAGGTCTATGACCTTGATATTCTCCTGAAGCTTGGGGTACCTAGCTCAAGCTCAGAAGTTAGAACACTGACTTTGTTAGAATGGTCCGTACAGCCCGAGGCCAACTGGTGATGAGTATACTTTTCAAGGCCAGTGAAAATTTGATCTAATGCATTAGACCGGTATGGCCCATTATTGGGAAGGTGCGTAGCCGAAGGCCCATATATATTTGCCGAAGCCTTGAAGCATTCAAGTTGATAGTTGTCTTGAAAATGAAATAATAGTATAAACTGAGATAGTAATGAGTTGCCTTGAAGACCCGAGGTCTCGAGATTTTTGATAACCACAAGCACTCAAACTTTATCCATTTGGATGTGTGGATTTTGTGGTGAAAACTAACTACTTTTTTTTTTTCAGTTTTGAACTCATGGTTGCCCAAATATATAAAAAAGAATATTCAAAAACTGTGTACAATTTCATGAGATTATAATTCTTTTTACACGTTTCTGTCAGCAAATAAATAGTAAAGAAGAAGAAAGTAGAAATTGTACATAGATATTCTTTTAGACCCAAAGATAAATATATATATTATAGATCTGTTTTAAGCATCATAGTTATATGATAGTAGATCTGCTCCATATAATCAACAGGTACTGATGAGGCGGTGGTTCGACATTGGCGCACTGGCCCTCCTTCTAGCGCCAAATGATAGGTCCCAAATTCGTCTCTCCTGTTATGCCGCCGTCGAACCACCTGAAACACCAAGCAAACAAGTGACCCACGGCCGGAGCCGCGGGAAAAACCCTCCGGTGCGAGAATCAGTAAGCCGATATATGAATAAACCACAAGTATATGTGAGTGTATATGTGTATGAAATAGAGAGAGAAAGGGAGATATCATGAGGGTAAGAGTGAACTTACTTATTTTTTGGAGACCTCATTCTATTTATAGGGATGAGTTTGTAATCTAGGTTTAGAAATTGGGCCTTAGTGGGCCTTTATTGTTTGGAGTGCTGTTGTTTATTTTATATTGGGCCATGGGATATATATCCTATCATATTCCACATTCATTTTATTTATTTGCTTGGCATCCTTTTCATAGAAGCTATACAGATCTTGGCTGCAGCCTCAAATTGTACCCGAATACAGAGATCTATCATTGGTTACTGAGGTACATCTTTTCTTTCTTTTATAACTGCTTCAACTTACAGATGTATACTGATTTGGTTATGAAAATACATGGTTTATTGTGTGTTAGGATCATCATAGTTTCGGCCGATATTATTTCCTTTTTCATGGACAAGATTTAATGTTCAATAACATTTTCTATACCTTGCATACCATGTTTAATAGCTGTATCTTTTTGAAATATAGTCTCCAGGTGGCCATGGTAAATGTGTAGATTTCAAGAACTATGTTGTAAGAAATTGTATACCAAGAGTACTAACTAAGTATAGGCAAGAGAGACTTTTCGGTGTCTTTATTAGAGCGCCTACTTCAAATTTTGAGGACTCCCTTTAAGGAATCGGATGTATGGTTTAGAGCTTTAGTATTTATTAAGTTGTTAAATCCCAGGAACACATTTTTTGCCACCGTTCTGCATGACTGTTTAAAGGAAGTCCACGTTTGAGACCTTCATGAGATATATATTCACAACTTTTCTACAAGTAACTTCCAACAGTAGAGCTTTTAGTTTCAAATTTTTGTCTCATAATATTCAGTATCCACTATTCACACATATTAAAGTTTTTCGTGACCATCAGTTTGGTAGTTTGATGGCTTGGATGTTAATGGGAAATTGATATGAGTATGCCACAGTATAAGCAAGATATTATTATGTTTTAGAGCAGTAATGATCATTTGTGTATTATTTTTGTAGTTTGATTTGCATGTATGAGTTGTTTTCTCAACTTGATACTTAGAGTTTCGAAAGAATTAAATAACAAATTTTAGTTTTATTATTATTTTAGATTAAACAAATAGAGCTAATATTAGATATACACTGGCAAGATTATAAAATTTTATTTATTTGTTATTATGTCACGTACAAATTATTATTTTATGAAACACTTTGTGATAAATATATGTCAGTTCCTTACGATGGAATTGTCATCATGTCTATGTTTTGCTAAATATATTATAGTTCCCGCTTATGGAATTGTCATCATGCTTCTATTTTGCTAATATTCTTTGGCTTTTCATTATTACGATAAGTCGTTGAAGTTTTAGACTTTTGCGCTCATACAAAAACAAGGAAAAAGAAGAAAAGCAAACTGCACTACCATTCCTTCGAGCCCTAACATAGAATAGTTTACATTAGTTGTCAAAGTACACAAAATTCGATGACCTTCAGTTAGCAGAATTACAAAAGTTTAAAAGATCAAAAGTAGGACCCTTGCTCTACCCAAAGACTCGACCCTCTCACCTCCTCCTCAGTAGGGGTCTTTTCTGGGCTCTGTTGTGCTTTCTCTCCCCCATGCTTGGTATCCTGATTCAGCATTGCCAAATTGTAAACCTCCTCTTTATAATCGAAACATGTTTTGGCTGAGGTGTCCACTCCGGCAGCCAAAAATTTATTAAAACAGATATTATAGCCCACCTCGAGAGATTATCGGCCTCGTCTTGGGCAGAAACAACCTTCTTATTCAGGGCATCAATCTCTTCGACCATCTCGTCGTGCTCGCTAAAGAGCTTGGACAACTGATCATCCCCTGATAGCTCCAGGTTTCGCACGGCAAGAGCCTACACTCCTTAGCCCTTTCAATGAGCCATTTCAATGAGCCGGCTATCCAAGGCCCTCACCGCATCCTCGTGCCCTTTGGCCACCCTTTCCAACTCGACCTGGGCATTTTTTAGTTACCCAGCAAGGCGCTCGACCTCGGTCTTCAAAGAGGAGGCTTCCTGATTTTCCTTGGTCTCTATTATGATATTATCTAAATAGTGCCTATATTATCGGATAAACCTCTTATCCTGTTTCAACTGATAAAGCTTGTCCTTCAGCCCTTCAGTTGCAACTGTTAAAGCTTATCTCTAAGCGTTGTTGTTTGTATTGTTTTTATCATGTATCGTAGTATAAAACACCACATAATGTATAGATCAGTGAATCATTGAAAACAAATACAAAAGCTTTATTGCAGCTGCATATCATTCTCAATTGTCTCCCTCTCCAAGGCCTTCTCAAGGGCACCATTGATTTTCCCCTTCTCCTACTTTAGGGCCTCGAGCTCACCTTTTAACTTGGCTATCTCATTGTCCACTTCTTTTCGAGTGGACCCCCATTCCTTTTCCTTCGATCTGAAGGCCTTCAGGGATCGATCTTATTCTTTTATCTTGTCCTCGAAGGACTTTCTTCCCTCATCCACCCTCAAGCAGCGGTCGATGTAGGTCCTCTGCTCATCACATACCCGCATGATGTCATACATAAGCTGTCAATACATAGCAATATATTAGCCTCGAATAGCAACATCACTCTTACACAAATAGCACAATGTAAGCACTTACTTGACTTGCTCGAAGTTGGAGCCTTTTAATCTTTCCCTCAGGATTAAGCATCGCATAGTTAACATCATCTTGAGGGAGGGCGAAGGCTCTTAATGCATGAAGGGGGGCTTTGTCCACGATTTTCCAAAGCTCAAAAGCTTTGATGATGACGGTGATGTCACCATCTTCGGTAATGACCGCCGCCCCAGGCTGCTTCACTACCTCGAGGGCTGTAACATTGCAACTGGCTCCTTTGCTCCTGGAAGGCACGTCGGCGTCACCTGATCTCCTAATCCTCTTTGATGGGGGTCGAGAAGGGCCGTCTTGGTACTCCGTTCCCTCAGTATTTGTAAGAGATAAAGGTCTTTTGGGAACAGTAGTCTAGACGACATGCTCTGCTCGATCCTTCCTATCATCTGGGTGCTCGAAAAAATAGGTCCCAGGAGCAGGTCGTGGCGGTTCAGTAATGACCGTGATGTGTTGACCAGCCAAAACAACGGTCTCGGCTTCCCCCGTGAGGGGCTTCGACCCTCCTGGTCTCGACCCCGAGCTACTCCTGCTCGCCCCACCTGCGTGTGAAGAGTCTTTCTTTCGCTCTCCCATCTTCTTAGCAATGCTTGCAAGTTGCTCTGCAGAAGACATCGTTGACAATCCGGTTTCGATTACCTCCCTGAGAGCATGACCACCAACTGCAAAGCATGGATCAAAAAATTTAGTAAAGTCCAGTCTTATTAAAGGGCCAATACTCGACTAAACAAAATAAAAACGTACGTTGGTGGTCATTTAAAAATTGAGTTGTACGACCGCAGACCTCCTCGATAATAGGATCCCCAACAGGGTCTACGTCATTAATACCCTTCACCTTATTCTTGGTGATCTTGCCCCAAGGTTGAAAGAGGCTGAGGTCTAGCCCCCATGTACACCCAATTCTTATTCCATCCTAGGTGAGAGGTAGGAACCCTAACTAACCCAATCCTACCCGTTCGGATCGAAAGGTAAACTAAATTCCCTTGAAGTTTTAACTCAAAAATAGAAAGTAGGAGACGAATTGAAGGAGTCCGACTTATCTCGTGGCATCTACCTATAAGGCCCATCACCTGGCAAAACGAGTTTGCTGCCAATTGAGCGAGGCCGCAACCAATGTATTCGAGCACCTCATAGTGAAAGGGGTGCAAAGGAAGTGACAGCCCTAGGTCGAACCAATTGAAGGGGATGGCTTGAAAACCGTACTCAGGAATCTCCCAAATCCGGTCATCAGGTCGAGGTAATTTATACTCGTATCCCCCAAAAATTAGGGTTCGAGCTGATAGTTTTTTGAAGTCTGGATTCTTACGAGAGTAATCACTATTGTAATTTAGGGCCTTTTCGGTAAAGACGTCGGCCCTAATAGCAATAGTTTCTTCTACTATTCGTTTTTTCCGTGCAGCGGTCCTTGGCGATACCGGCTTCGTCGCCACCGGAATCGGACCCTCACCGCTAGACGAGTCGGAGTGTTATTCTTGAGGGTGTACCATTTTAATGGTTGTTAGGAGCTAAAAAGGATCTAGGGTTTCTAAATTGAAGATAACAGAAGACGAAATATGAAGAACATGCAAAAGAAACTAAAGAAAGACGAAGAGAAAACTTACATGGGTAGCTGGAAGGTTGTGGAAGGTAGTGAGGTAAAAACTTCTCTGGTAATGGCGATAGCTCCAGTTGCAAGTATTTAATTGCTTTTTAAATGTCTCTTCCCTCTCTCTCCTTCTGTTACTTTATATGCACAGTGGCGCGAATATCGAAATGTCCTCTTTAATGGCCCATGATTAGCCACGTTCGCCAAACTCCCCACCTTCCCTCACCTCAAGCGAACTGGGTTGGCTACTAAAAATGCTCTGAAGCAGCATTACCTTTTGGTTGGGGGACAAATGTTGGGCTATTGCCCATTAGTTATAAGATTAATACATATTATATTACCAGGCCACTTGGGCCACCATATTATCTCTATTGTAATCATGCTGGAATATTGTCTCAAATTATACATGAAATCCTTTTTTATCGTGTCCTGAAAATTGATGACCATTATTATTGTATTTAGTTATAAAATAACAATGACCATTAATCCAAATTTAAAT
>JAUEJK010180645.1:0-10737 GCA_032274865.1 Eryngium alpinum
AAAAATCAAAATATAAAATTATATAATTATTAAATTAAGATATTACTATAGACCCGTGCATTGCACGGGATTAAAAGCTAGTGTTATTAAACACATATAAGGCCCATCTCAATTTCTCAAAAATTAGAAAGTAGTCTAGAAAAATTTAAACTAGTCCAAAAAGCTCTCTATTGAACCGGCTAATCTAGTATACTAACCCTTTCTGTAATCTTATTTCAATATCTAGTAATTTTATTTTGGTACTTATAAATTTATTAGTGGATACATCCATTTTTTTAAGGATGATGGTCTAAACGGCATAGTATGCACATGAGTATTTAAATTTCTATCGATATAATAAAGATAATTGTTAAAAAGGAAAAAACAATTGTAGAATTGATTGTCAATTTATTAAATCACCAAAATCAATGTGAAATATATTGAGGTTCTTTAAATATCAATAATTCTTAATTTATAAATCAAACTCAGCACTTGACTAAGCTTAATGAGGATGTTTGGTCAAATCTTATTCCTTACTTATAATCTGGAATACATATTGAGCTAGAAGTTAGATCGCCAATATATCTAAAATAGTTACTTCGTCTTATAAATTAAAATAATCAGTATCCAAAAACAAACATTGTTTAAGTAAATTGATGTACATAAGTGGAAAGGCGTTAAAAAGATGCATTTACCCTGCTAGAATTTGTTACCATGGTAACGTAGTGAAACATGCACATATTCCAATATTAAATGTACGTAAGAGCAACTGAAAAGGACACGATTGCTTTTAATCTTTATTTATTGTGATGGGGTACAGGTAAATCCAACTAAAGATTATCAATTTGATCGAAAATGTTTGGACGGATGGGTATTCTTCCTGGACATGTACCAACAATTGCAGAGCTCAAACATAGTCTCATGTCAGCGCACGAAGGATACAATGTGAAGCAATATTTTGTGAGCAGTGGCTTTGCATTCATACATGCAAACTCGTATGTGGATATAGTTGTTGTTGAGGCAGTTTTAATTAATCAAATTAATGCAAACCTAGTACAGATGGGGTTAGCAGACAGTTATTTTGTTTAGCTACAACTTTATTATGAAGTTTATTTGTCTTCAGCTTATTGTATCATTAACAATTTCTTTTTTTTTGTATGAGGAACTTATCATGAATCCATTGATTTCTGCCGCTTCCGTTATTGCTACTGCATTGGTTGTAGGGCTTGCTTCTATTGGACCTGGAGTTGGTCAAGGTATTGCTGCGGGTCAAGTTGTAGAAGGTATCGCGAGACAGCCCGAGGCGGAGGGAAAAATACGAGGTACTTTATTGCTTAGTCTAGCTTCCTATTTGCAGAAAGTGGTACTATTAATATTATCAGATTTATCATTTTTACTGTTTCTATTATTTTGTTCATTCAATTTTATAGGATCAAGTTATAACAAGATTAATTTATAGTTTTATTATTTTTGTTAATTGAACTTTGCAAGATTAATTTAACTAATCTTTTATAATAAGTAAATTTTAACAAAATGAGTAATTAAATTTTAAAAAGAAAATGCTATTTTTTAGAAAATAATAGTTTATTCAATAAAAAAATTAAGATATAATATATAAATATATTTTGTATTTTCTCAAAAATAAGTAAATTATAAAATATGGATAAACTATATTTTTCACCATATTTATATAAACCGCACCAGCACCAAAATTACATAATTAAAAAAATGGTTTTTAAATGGTTTTGGTTTAAAAACCAAACTTACACCATATTTTGAAAACTAAAACCACACCGAACACACATGTTGCCACCCCTATATATATATATAAAAATTTTATTTTATATATTTATATTAATTTACACATCAATTCACAACCCGTGTAAACTGAACAGACAGTTACACGGTCGTATACACGGCCGTGTATATATTTCTACCGCAACGGTATTATTACTCAATGGTATTATTACTAGCAATTATCAAAACCAATGTTCATAACTTTATCTTTTAATTTAAATTCACGAATGCATGCCATGATAACTTGATAAATCGAAATACCAGTGTGCGGATATTCAAAACTTTTAAAAGAAATTATACGTTAACACATTTCCCATGTATTCGGATCAATCCAATGACAAGTTAGCATATATATGACATGCCTAAATTATGTGGTGCGGACCAAATATCACTAGTTAAACTAACTTTACCTTCAAATTTAGCAAAATATGCAATTAATTGTCTTTTACATATTATATATGCATTATAAGCATCACGACGAAGTGTAACATGACTTACATGTTGGTATTTTGGTTGCAAACCTTGTTGAATATATGTTGTCATCTCTTCATTGTCGAAATGATTAAACGACAATCCTCGTTGAATAACACATTGCATTTGAAGTTGCCTTCGTAATTGTTGATCATAACTCCATATTTGACCTTGTGTTGTAATTTGAGCTTGTGATCCCTCTGGAGCACTTTTTCTTGCACACGAACTTCTATGTCGTTGCAATGTCGAATTAGAACCGGTGGCAAAATTACCATGACAATTTTTACATTGGGCTTTTGTAATCGTCCCATTGATTAATACTTTTTCAAAAAATTCCCAAACGTGAGCTCTGTAATTATGTGAAATCACTTCAATGGATTCAATATTGGGAATTTTGTTGGAGGCGGTAGTAGAGCTATTAGGCACTTGAGAAGTAGATGAAGACATAATATAAAAATAATTGAAGTAATAAAATTGTTGTAATGTTTGATTTGAAAAAGATTAGAAATACAAGCATAAAAATTATTGTATAAATGAATGAAATAAAAGAGGATATTCATAGTGTTAGAAAAAATAGTCGTTAGAAATTTTGGACGAAAATACCCTTAAAATATAGCGGTTTATAGTTGTTAGAGAGGGTATTTCTGGAATTTACATAGTCTTTCTGAATCAGTCATTGGACCAGTCTTTATGGACTAGTCCTTGGACCAGTCTTTCCGGACCAGTCCAAGGTCTTTTAGGACCAGTCCCAATCTTCTTTACCAGTCTTTTGACCAGTCCTTTTACTGTATACCCAGTCTTTTACTAGTCTTATTTTCAAAATTAAAGACTATCAAGACTGATACGACCCGTCCCGGACCGGTCCTAGTCTTTTAAAAGGCCAGTCATTCCAGTCTTTTAAAAGTCCAGTCCAAACAGACTTTTCAGTCCCAGTCTTTTTGTTCATCTCTACACGGGCCCTTGACCATAGGCAGTCCATTTCCTTCTGGACTGGCGACGGCCCATGTTAGATTATGTTTGGAGCCTATGGTCTGTCACATTCCGGTTGTTAGATTATGTTTGGAGCCTATGGTCTGGCACATTCCGGCTATAGCCAGGAGTTGGTTATAACGCAAACGAGATTTTGATTTTTGGCATGGAACTGCAGCCATGATCCCACTTTGAGGTGATAAGGCAGAGACTGACGAGTCTATTTTGAGGAGATAAGGAAAGCGACTATGTCGTTTGTGTGATACGTTTTTCTGAAAAGATATTAATCCTTCATGGAACATATTACTTTCTATGCATGTATATTACACGAAGCACTCACTCAATCTTCCATAGTTGACCGTTTTCTCTTAAAATAAAATTTTCAGGTGGTGATCCAAAAATTATAGACCTACAAGGTCGAGGCCCCGCTTCAGAATTAAATTATAGGTATTTATTTTGGATTAATATTTAAGTATCGACTGCAGTGACGCGCCGGATTCGAGTCTTTCTCCCAGTCCCGGGTTCGGGGCGTTACAAAAACCCACTCCCATAATCATAAACCCTAACCTGGATACATCATCTACTCCTAAATCAACTACACAACCATTGAAATAACCTTTACCAAACACCTTAAATCCATTTGCTCTACCTTACTATCCCACAAATTCAGGACCCAAGGCACCAAACTTCTTTGTACCCATGAGCCAACCAATTACTACCCCTACCCCTTATACACTGCCCTTTTCCACACCTCCATATTCTACCCCCTTATCTGCACCACCAATTAGTGATGGAAACTCATACAGAAATACCAGTCCCTTTTATAAACCTCCAAAAATCAACTTCCCTAAGTTAGATGGTAGGGATCCCCGAGGATGGATCAGGAAATGTGAATAGTATTAACAGCTCAATCCAACTATTGATGCCAGAACAAAGGTAGTGTGTGGAGCTATACATGTGGAAGGAGATGCAGATATATGGTACAGAGCTGTAGAGGAGTGTTCTCAATTGTTGTGGGGGGATTTTATCACACTGGTTTGCAACAGATTTTCAAAGGATGGTTATGAGAATATTGTAGGTCAATTCAATAAGTTGACACATAAAGGAAAAGTGGAAGAATACATAAATTAGTTTGATGAGTTAAGAAGCTATGTCATGGCAGAGGAAAGATTCCATAGGGAATCCTACTATATAGATAATTTCATAAGTGGATTGAGGGGAGAGATTGCCCAAGAGTTGTATAACCACGGGCCTAAAACACTCCAAGAAGCTTGGCAAGGATGCAGGAAAACCTTTTGGGAGTACATGACAGGAGGTATAAGGGGATGAGTAAGGGAAACATAACTGGAGGAGTGTATAGATATAATCAAGGTTTTAATAAACCAGCTGTAGAATTGATCCCCCACCAATACTCCAAATGTAGCAACTGAAGGAACCAGGAGATTAACACTAGTAGAGATCAATGAAAGAAAACTCAAAGGCCTTTGTTTCCATTGTGATGGGAAATTCACTCCTGACCATATTTGTGTGAAAAAATAAATATATGTAATCATGAGTGAAGAAGCCAGTGATAATGACAATACCACTGAGGAGTTGGCTATGATTTGGGAAGGAGAATAAAACACTGAGATTGAATGCAAGAAAGAGCAGGCCAAGATCTCAGTGCATGCTTTGCAGGGTCCCAATGGAGTGCATAGTATAAGGATGCAGGGCAAGCTAAAAGGGAAAACAGTTAGTATCTTTATAGATAGTGGCTCATCACACAATTTTATCTCACAAGCTTTAGTAAAGCAGTTGAAATTAAACACCACACCTTGCACACCATTTCATATCACAGCTGCAATAGGAGATAAACTGCAATGTGACAAAACATTAGAAGCAGTAAGGTGGAGTATGGCTGACAAAGTGTTCAATGCATTAATGAATATTATACCATTAGGTGGCTACGATATTGTGCTTATGGTAGATTGGATGACAGGTGTTAGTCCAGTAACTTTTGATAATAAGGAAGAACGTACATATATCAATTGGCAAAATGAAAAGGTGCAACTCAAATAGTGCAGACCTCAAACAAGGGTGCAAGTATTACCAAAAGCAAATTCACAAAAGGTCCACCATCTTAAGGAGGCTTACTCTTCAATACAAATCACTGCATTAGAGAAAACCACAGTAATTTAGAAGGTGTGGAAATGAAGAATATACCTGATAGTATCAAAGAAGTGATAACCAACTATGCTGATGTCGCCAACTATGCTGATGTCTTTGCTGTTCCTCAAGAACTACTTCCACCAAGATCTCAGGACCACAAAATACCTATAAAAGAAGGCAGTGAACATGTTAAAGCAAACCCCTACAGGTGCCCTTTTGCACATAAGGAAGAAATAGAAAAATTTAAAAGAGAAATGCTTGAAAGTGGATTTGTGAGGGAAAACACTTCTCCATTTGTTTCTCCAGTCCTACTGGTGAGGAAAAAAAGATGGTACTTGGAGGTTGGTAATTGATTATAGGGCACTAAATAATATTACTGCGAAGAATACATATCACATCCCGGTTACTGAGGAGTTATTAGCAGAGTTAAAGGGAAGCACAATGTACACCAAGCTGGACCTAAGGAGTGGTTACCATCAAATCAAGGTTCATGAAAGGGACATATACAAAACTGCATTCAAAACACATCAAGGGTATTATCAATTTTTAGTGATGCCCTTTTGTTTAACTAATGCACCAGCCACTTTTCAATCATTGATGAATGATATTTTCAGAGATTACCTAAGAAAATTCATTTTATTATTCTTTGATGATACTCTCATATATAGCAGGGATGAAGACTCTCACAGGAAGCATTTGCAATTTGTTTTTGATATATTAAGGAGGAACAAGTTGTTTGTGAAAAGGTAGTAAGTGTGAAATAGCCAAGACTAATGTTGAGTATCTAGCCCATAATTTTTCTAAGGATGGTGTTGCTGCTGATCAAGCTAAGATTCAAGCTATGCTAAACTGGCCTAGACCAAAAAGTATTAAAGTTTTGAGGGGATTCTTAGAATTGACTGGCTACTACAGGAGATTTGTGCCGCATTATGGGATCATCACAAAACCTTTAACTCAATTATTGAAAAATGGGCAATTTGGTTGAATGCAGAAGCTGAAGTTTCCTTTCAAAAACTAAAGATAACTATGACAAGTACTCCCTTATTGGCTCTTCCAGATTTTACCAAACCATTTGCTGTGGATACTGATGCATGTGGAAAGGTTATTGGTGCTGTGATGATGCAAGATATTAAGCCCATAGCTTATCTTAGCAAAGCTTTGTGTGGAAAGCATCTAGGTATGTCTACCTATGAAAAGGAGTTGCTTGCTATTATTATGGCTGTTACCAAATGGAGGTCCTCTTTGCTAGGTCATCCATTTATTATTAAGACTAACCATGAAGTATTGAAGTATATAGTGGAGCAAAAGATTTCTACTGGTCTCCAGCAAAAATGGCAGTCCAAACTAATGGGTTTTGACTATACCGTGTCATATAAGAAGGGGAAGGAGAATTTGGCTGCTGATGCATTATCTAGGATTCATGAGGAAGGTTCTATAGCATGTTCTCAAATAATGACAATCAACCTCTCTGGAAAATGGAGCTAACAGAAAGTTTACTCAATGATGAAGAAGTACAAGAACTGCTAGCCATGTTGACATTACACAACAACATTTACCGAGGATACACTCTAAAGAAGGGAAAGCTTAAGAAGGATAGAAAATACTGTGTGGGCAAAAATACTGATCTAAGGGCAAAAAATTGTGAGAATATACATAGCAGTTTGGAAGGAGGACACTCATCCAAGCTACTATAAAAAGAGCATAATCGCTATTTTACCGACCTTCTCTCAGAAATGATGTTACTAAGTTCATAAGGGAATGTGAAATCTGCCAAAAAAAACAAATAAGAATATGTGCCAAGTCCTGGTTTGCTTCAACCCATTCCAATTCCTGAAGGAACTTGGGAGTGTATCTCTATGGATTTCAATGAAGGGCTTCCTTAATCTAAAGATAAGGATTGTATCCTAGTGATGGTGGATAAGCTCACCAAGTATTATCATCTTATGGCTCTCACCCATCCCTATACTGCTAAAATAGTGGCTCAAATAGTGTTGGATAATGTTACCAAGCTTCATGGTGTGCCCCAAGCTATCATCTCTGATAGGGATCCCACCTTTACAAGTGCTTTCTGGGCCGCATTATTTAAATCTTTGGGAACTAAAGTAAAACTCAGCATTGCTTATCACCCCCAAACAGATGGGCAAACTGAAAGGGTGAATCAATGCATTGAGATGCGTTTAAGGTGTGTTATTAGACACAAGGCCACTCAATGGGTAGAATGCCTAGCTATGGTTGAATGGTGGTACAACACAAGTTTCCATTCTGCAATTGGGATGTCCCCTTATGAAGCTTTGTATTGCACTCCCCCACCATCAATTCATTATCAAGTTCCTAAGATGAGGTATATCTCAAACTTCAACCATACCGGTAACACATAGTGGTGGCTAGAAGGAATCATATGTTGTCATCGAAGTACTTTGGGCCTTAAACAGTACTAGAGAGGATTGGAAAGGTAGCCTAAAAATTGGCTCTACCACCACAGGCAGTCATACACACTGTCTTTCATGTTTCCCAGCTAAAGAAAAAATTGGGAAAAAATAAGATTGTCCAAGAGGAATTACCTGCTATTTGATGCCACTCTAATTTTGAACCCTCAACTTGTGGCCATTCTTGATAAGAGGCTGATTAAGCGTGGAAATGGTCCAGCAACAATACTCTTGGTACAATGGGAGAATGGATCAGAGGAACAAGCCACTCCGGAGAGAGTTGAAGTTCTGAGGCAAAAGTTTCCGAATTTCAATAATTGAGGATACGGATTTGCTTAAGGGGACGGGAATTGTCATGAAATGAAACCTAAATTAAAGACTAGAGTTAGGGATTGCAATTGAGGAATTAGGGCTGAAGTTAGAGAATTTATGGAGCGAGCGGAAATGAATAATTTGGATGCTGCTGAAGCTTTGTCGTTTTGGAGTCATCACTATTTATTTAAATTAGTCCTAAACTATGTCGTTTTGTTTTGTTAGTTATTCCTCAAGCAACCCTTATGCAATAATCACTTCACGTGTCATGCGACGTAACCAGAATGTTGCTATATAAGGCAAAAAAATGTATTCAGCAAGATATGAATCAAAATTGCAGCTATTTCTTTTTGCCCAAGTTTGTTCTTATTTCTCATTTCTGCATTTTATTTCCTGCACTTTCATTTTTCTAAACCCAGAAAATCCAAAAACATAACAACGAATTGGATTTGATGTAGGCAGAAGAAACCCCAAGTATGTCATGTTTTGGACTGCAATTTTAGGCCGAACCCTTTTTTAGTTAAATCTTTTGGGTTGAAATTCTAGAGAAACACATATTAAAAGCATAAAGACACTAGATTGGATTGAAATTATACGTAATACACTTCTTATCTTATCAATATCTCATAAATAGTAATACAATAAAAATAATAATAAAATTAAAGAAAAACTTAATAGAATATAAATTAATATATTATGTGATAGTTGTGTTTTTAATTAATATAGTTTATATTAGTTGTATTATTAATTAATATATTATGTATTAATATATGTTGTATATATTTAAGAATTAATTATAATATATTATTACACATATCTATATATAATTTATAATATTAGACTTGACCAAAGTTAACCATAATATTAAATATATATACAATTGTGTTTTGTGTATAAAATTAGGTCTAAAGAACTTCATAAGAGCAAGAACATTGTTTTGTCAAACAACATAGAGGCAACCGGCCCTAGAAGCTCATAAAATGGCTTGACAGAAGGCACTAAAAGACAACATGAAGCAAGTGACTGAATTCTGACAAACCCATGCTATTCATGGAGCGTTTATGAATGCATATCCCTGTGATGTGTGTCGCAGCCACTGATATTTTTACTGGTTGGTTATACAAACAGAATTAGATGTTAATGCTAGCTAATATGACCAGTCCTACCTCAATGGCCGTTGGCCGGAGTATTTATTCAATGTAATGAATCATTTCTTCACCTAACTATGTTGTCCAGATACTGGAATAAGTAACTACTCTGTTATTTTGGCATATAACTAAATGCAAAGTGACTATAGCTATTTCTATAATTTGGCATTAAAAAGTGATTTTTGGTTCTAAAATAGAACTTGCACTGCAATGGTAAAATGCAAAATACACCGAAAAATACTTTTTAGTACTATAGTACAACTAAGAAAAGTATATAATATAAAGTACAATCATATATGTTTGGTTCTATATTATAGCTATAGATATACTTGGTTCTATATTTAGAACCAATTTTTCATTTTTTTAATTTTCTATTCAACTATAGTTATACATTAGAGTGATGTTTTTTAAATTTGATTCTATAATATAACTATATGATTAAAAGTAGATATGCATTGGACTTGCTTAAAGAAGGGGACCATCTATCCCATTAACTTACTAAAAGCAAATCCAATATGAAAACTATGTTAAATTTGTGTAAACATAAACCCCAACTAACCATGCACTGTGTAATTTATTTTAATCCCAATTAGAAAATTTTCCACACTAATTATTCATATTAATTTTCAAAATTTGAATTCTATATTGGCAAAAATTGGAACAAATTAAATCATTAAATTGGAGAGGAGACGAGAATTACCTTCGACAATGTTGCAACCCCCGCCGTCACTCCGGCCACGTGGAATGAGTCGGATCCACCTTCATCAAAACCACTTCCGCCACACACAGCTGCCATGGAACTCTAAAGGAAAATAATGCCTAAATAAAATGATTATATATAATATATTTTTTTGTAAATTTTATACAAAAACTTAAATAACTATTTTGTCTAAACTAAAAATAAGTAATTAAGGTTATGCTCGGAAATATATATTTAATTTATAATAATTAAATTTAATTATTAAAACTAAATTATTGAAATTTTAAATGATTATTTTACATTTTATTTTAAAATTTAAAATTTAAGTTAATAAAAAAATAATGTAAAATTAAGACAATTTTAAATTTGTAAATATATAAAGTTAATTCTGTCTTTTTAAGTAAATTTTTTGAATCGAAATACAATTATGGATTTTATGCAAGTACAGTACAAGTACAGTATTAAGGCAGGGTGGTTGAGATAAAGGTCAGGAGTATTATGTGACAAGAGGGTCCGTTAAAATTTAAAGGGAAATTTTATAGGGTGGCGATTAGGTCGGCTTTGTTATATGGCTACAAGTGTTGGGTTATTAACAAAAAAACATGAGCAAAGATTGGAAGTTGCTGAAATCAAGATGCTACGGTGGTTGTGGCTGTAGGAAAAACATATAAGCTTTGTGTAGGTTTGAACATGTACATGAGTCAATAAGCTATGAAGTCACAATTCATTGAGTAGGTGACAAATTTAACTAACTGCATAATTTTAGATATGACTCGTTCTAACAATT
>JAUEJK010180754.1:0-17151 GCA_032274865.1 Eryngium alpinum
ATATGTTGATACCAATGAATGACACACTTTAATAGGCAAAAGAAGGGAATTGAATTGTAAGAATTTTGATTTTATAAATTATAACTTGAAAGAATATATTTTAATACCAAAGTTTGACGTGCTTTAATAGGCACGAGAAGGAGTTAGAAGATGTAAAACATTAACTTTACGTTAAAATGATATTTTAATACCAACACACGCTTTAATTGGTAAGAGAAGGGAGTTGAATTTGTAAGAAACTTTGATTTTAGGTGAAAACCATATATTTTGATACAATGATTGAAATGCTTTAATAGACAAAAAAAAAGTGAAAGATGAAGAAAACTTTAACTTTACTTATAAGGATATTTCGATACTAATGATGACAAGCTTTAAAAGAAACGACAACAAAGTTAGATATATAAAAAACTTGATTTTAGTTAATAAGGATATTTTGCAACAAATGATACACACATTCTTTAAAGCTTGAGAACGGAGTCACATTGTAAAAAAAATTAGATTTTAGTTAAAAAAAAGAGAAGAGAGTTTGAGGTGTAAACAACTTTAATTGTAGTAGGAAATAATATTTTGATAGCAATTAATGACACGCTTTAATAGGCATGCAAAGGGAGATGAATGTGTAAAAATCTTTGGTTATATCTGAAAAAGATATTTTGATACAAATGATTGGCACGGTTTAATAGGCGCGAGGAGTTTAAGATGAAAAAATATTGATTTTACTTAAAAGGATATTTTAATAGCAATGATTAACACACTTTAAAAGGCACGATATGGGAATTGGAGGTGTAAGCAACTTTGATTTTAGTAATAAAATGATATTTCCATACAATGAATGACATTTTAATAGACAAGAGAAGGGAGTTGAATCTGTAAGAATTTTGAAATTGGTTGAAGAGTATATATTTTAATACCATTGATCGACACGCTTTAATAGGCACGAGAAAAGGTTGAAGATGTAAAAACTTTGATATTACTTACAAATGATGTTTCGATACCAATGAATGACACGCTTCAATAGGCAAGAGAAGGGAGCTAAATCTATAACAAACTTTCATTTTAGTTGACAATAATATATTTTGATATCAATGATTGACATGCTTTAATAGACACGAGAAGTTGGGTAGTCATGGTGCAACGGCGAGTTATGGAGTGCTAGAGGACCTTTGTTATGATATGTTGATACGGCACACCAATTGTGACGTTCATGTGGTGCTCATGACGTTAAATGTAAGATATCATTTATAAATTCAAATGTATCATTTTTAAATTTATATAAGATATATATGTAATACTATGCAAAGTTGTGCTATAAATTGGATGAATGAATCTAAATACTTAATTAATTTGATTCTGATTCAGTGCAAACTGATTATATAATGTATAACGTATACTCCTTACTTTGATTTTGATTCAGTGCAAACTGATTATATAATGTACAAGTATAACGTACACTCCTTACTCTTTTTAGGAGTATTCGAAAAAGATGTAAAAAACTTTGGTTTTACTTTAAAAGAATATTTTGATATCAATGATTAACAAGCTTTGAAAGAAACGAGAGCGAAATTAGATATATAAAAAAATTTGATTTTATTTAAAAATGATAATTTGCAACCAATGATTGACACGTTTTGAAAAGCATAAGGGAGTTGGGGTGTAAAAAATTTAGATTTTAGTTATAAAAGAAACTATTTCGATATCAATTTTTGACACACTTACGAGGCACAACGAGAGAGTTGAAGGCGTAAAAAAGTTCGATTTCAGTTGAAGATGATATTTTAGTATTTACAAGCTTTAATATGCATAAGAAAGTAGTTGAAGGTGTAAAAATTTTTAGATTCCAGTTGAAAATGATATTTTGACACCAATGATTGACAAGCTTTAATAGGCACTAGGAGTTTAAAATTTAAAAAATTCAATTTTAATTAAAAATAATACTTTGATACAAATGAGAAACACGCTTTAAAAGAAAGGAAAAAAGAGTTGGATATGTAAAAAACTTTGATTTATTTGAAAATGGTATTTTTATAGCAATAATCGACACGCTTTAAAATGCATGAAAAAAGAGTTGGAGGTGTAAAAAACTTTAGTTTTAGTTGAAAATGATATTTTGGTACCAATGCTTGACACACTTTAAAAGGCACGAGAAAGGAGTTGGAGGTGTAAACAACTTCGATTTTATTTAGAAAATAATATTTTGATAGCAATGAAAGACACGCTTTAATAGGCACGAGAAGGGAGTTGAATGTGTAGAAAACTTCAACCATAGTTGAAAAGGATGTTTTGAGACCAATGATCGACACAAATACGCACGACAAGAGAGTAAACATTGTAAAAAAACTAAAATTAATTACAAAAAATATTTTGATACCAATGTTTGACACACTTTAATAGGCACAAGGGGTTGAAGACATATAAAAGACTTTGATATTAGTTGAAAATGATATTTCGAAAAAAAAATAAGAGGATTGACCCATTTTAATAGGCACGAGAAGGATTTGACGATTTAAACACTTTGATTTTTGTTAAAAATGATATTTTGATACCAATGATTAACACGCTTTAAAAGGCACAAGAAGGGAGTTGGAGGTGTAAACAAATTTGATTTTAGTAGGAAATAATATTTTGATAGCAACGAATGTCACGCTTTAACAGGGAGTTAGAGGTGTAAACAAATTTGATTTTAGTAGAAAATAATATTTTGATAGCAACGAATGTCACGCTTTAACAGGCACGAGAAGGGAGTTGCATGTGTAAAAAGCTTTAGTTTTGGTTGAAAATGATATTTCGATACCAATAGTTGGCACACCTTAATAGGTGGGGTAAGACATCAAAAATATTAGCTTAACTTAAAAGGATATTTTGATATTAATGATTGACACGCTTTAAAAGGCAAGAAAATGGAGGAAATGGTATTTTGATACTAATACGACACACTTCAATTGCCGAGAGAAGGGAGTTAAATCTGTAAAAAAATTGATTTTAATGGAAAAATACATTTCAATTCCATTAATTGACATGCTTTAAGTGGCAAGAGAGTTGAATCTTTAATTATTTTTATTTTAGTAGAAAAATATATTTTAATACCAACAATTAACATGCTTTAATAGGTACGAGAAGGTAGATGTAGGTGCAAAATACTTTGATTTCAGTTCAAAACGATAGTTTCATACCAAAAGTGATACAATTCAAAAGGCACGAGAAGCTAGTTGGAGGGTAGAAAACTTTGATTTTAGTTAGAAACGATTTTTTGATACAGTGACACACTTGAATAGGCACGAAAGTCAAAGGTGAAAAAACTTTAATTTTAGATTAAAGAAATATTTTGATAGCAATTATTAACACGCTTTTATAGGCATGCAAAGAGAATTGAAGTTATAAAAAACTTTGATTTTAGTTGGAAAAGATATTTTGATACGAATGATTGACACGCGTTAATAGGCACGATAAGGAGTTAAAAAAGATATTTTGATACCAATAATTGACATGCAAGGCATTAGAACGGAGTTGGAGGTGTAAAAAATATTTAATTTAGTAGAAAAGTATATTCTAATACGAACAAATGACATGCTTCACGAGAAGGTAATTAAATGTGTAACAAACTTCGGTTTTAGTTAAATTAGATATTTTGATACTAATGATTTACACGCTTCAATAGGCACGAGGGGTTGAAGATGTAAAAAACTTTGATATAGTTAAGAAGGATATCTTGATACTAATTTTTTAATTGGAATGAGAAGGGCAGTTGGAGATGTAAAAACATTTGATTTTAGTTTAGAAGGATATTTTGATACCAATGATTGACATAATTCAAAAAGAACGAGAAAGGAGTTGAAGGAGTAAAAAACTTAAATTTTAGTTAAAAAAAAGGTTGATACCAATGATTGACAATCTTTAATACACGCGAGAAGGGAGTTGAAGAACTAAGTTGAAGGTGTAAAAAACTATGATTTTAGTTGAAAAATATTTTTTGATACCAATGCCTTACACGCTTAAATATGGCACCACAAAGGAGTCAAGAGTTGTGAATAACTTTGATTTTAGTTGAAAAATATATTT
Source organism: Eryngium alpinum (assembly GCA_032274865.1). Lineage (NCBI taxonomy): Eukaryota > Viridiplantae > Streptophyta > Magnoliopsida > Apiales > Apiaceae > Eryngium > Eryngium alpinum. Next base: position 4,057 of record JAUEJK010180754.1, read on the forward strand.
TGATACAATAATTGGCATGCTTTATTAAGCACGAAGAAGGTAGTTTAAGTTATAAAAAAACATTGATATTAGTTAAATATGACCTTCGATGTCAATCATTGACACTCTTTAATAGGCATAAGAAGGGATTTTGAGATGTAAAAAACTTTGATTTCAGTCGAAAATGATATTTTTGTACGCATTAATACGCACAAAATGTTATTTTGATATCAATGATTCTTTAAAAGATATGGGAAAGGAGTTAAAGATTTAAGCAACTTTGATTTTAATAAAAAATGATATTGTGATACCAAAGAATGACACGCTTGAATAGAAAAGAGAATGAAGTTGTATCTGTGAAAAAGCTTTGATCTTAGTTGAAAATGATACATTATATTGTTATAAATGATTGACACGCTTTAACAGGCACGAAGAGTTGAAGATGTAAAAACTTCAATTTTTTACTTAAAAAGGATTTTTTGATACCAATGTTTGACAATTTTGATTTTAGTTAAAAATGATATTTTGCTACCAATGAATGATGTGTTTTGAAAAGCACAAGAACGAAGTTGAAGGTTTAAAAGATTTTGATTTTAGTTCAAATATATTTTGATATCAATGATTGGCACGCTTTAATATAAGAGTAAGGATTTGAAGAACTGGGTTGAATGTGTAAAAACTTTGATTTTAGTTGAAAATGATATTTGATACCGACGATTGAGACGATTTAATAAGCATAAGAATGAAAGTTAGATGGATAAACAACTTCAACTTTAGTGGAAAAGGTATTTTGATACGATGATTGACACGCTTTAACAGGTACGAGAAGGGAGTTAGAAATGAAAAACTATGATTTTAGTTAAAAATGGTAGCGGTTGCCGCTCATTGACACGTTTCAATACGCACGAAAAGGGATTTGGAGGTGAAAAACTTTAATTTTAATTGAAATTTTGACACGCTTTATGCTTTATAAGGCATGAGAAGTGAGTTGAATGGGTAAAAAAAATTGGATTTACATGAAAATGATATTTTGATACTAATGATTTACACGATTTAACGAACACGAGAATGTGTTGAAAATACAAAACACTTTAACCATAGTTAAAAATGATATTTTGAAACCAATGATTGACAAACTTCGAAAGGCACTAAAAAGGAGTTGCAGGTGTAAAAAACTTTGAAGCTTGATTTCTCGTATGGATAGATCATACAACATTGCCTGAAAAAGCTCACAATATAAGTTCACCTTAGAACAGGGCAGAACAGGGCTACACTAAGAAAAATAGAGTAGATCAGTATAAAATGCATACCAGGAGGAACATTCTCATGAATGACGCCTGCTTGAAATAAGTTAGTATGATGATTCCTTTTTGCCACAATCACTGTGAATTTGGGTATGTTTTCCTCGCGAAGATGCTGATATGCCTGCAAAAGCAAATGGCTAATGAAGTTCCAAACAAAAGCATACATTTTGATCTGAATGATAAGAAACATTGAGGGACAACTAAATTGTTAGCTATAGTTTGCAACAACTAACATAATCATTACAAATGCCAAAACAGAAAACAATGGACAACAATAGAATCAACTTGTAGGAATTAAGTGCCTTAAAAAGGACGAGATGTTCCTGAGTAACTGGCAAATCTCATTTACGTAAAATCATCAACTGTTGTTTATATATTAAATAAGTTGATCAACAGAACGGAGATATATTTGAGTTATATCTAAGAAAATTAAGCTTTGATAGTTAGATGTTTAAGAAGATACTAACCAACCAATAGATATCAGAAATTATGATAGATACCTTTGTCATCTGATCAAGCTCATTGTTTAGAACTTGGCTACATTGTGATTCATTAACACCATCCCTGGGTAAGAAGACATATAAGTTGCACTAATATAGATACATATCTGTATCGAAAAGAATATATTGCAGTCGATGCAATTGAGTAGGTGAGTAATAGCTTAAGATTACAATTTGAGATGGTTTCCGCCCATTAGTTGTATTATAGAAATCTAAGAGCACTCCCTAAAAAGACATGAAAAATACAAAAATAAAATTGAAGAAAATATGAACTTATTAGAACTAAAATCTAATATATAGTGAACATCAGTTATGTCAAAGTAGAAAAAAGTTCAATACATAAGAACTATACCTCATTATACCATCAACATCTTCCCCAAAGTTCAATACATAAGAACTATACCTCATTATACCATCAACATCTTCCCCATTTCCTGAAGGCCGTTTAGACAAAGATTCAATCATCTCAACTTTTCTTCTTCCAAGGTCCTTGGAGCACATAAAAGTCAAAAACTAAAATATCACAATAGGAAAAAAAATATTTACCATTGAAAGGAAAACATAGTTAACACATACCATATATATCAAAATTCTTTTTCTCTCATAAGACACACGGGGGGGGGTCACCCTGATTTGTTCAAACATTTTCTCTACTCTTACTACAGGGGTAGCTCTTCTATACCAGTGTTCTTCCTCAGTTAACGTAAATGGAAGTTTAATAACCTAAAGAGAGAGGGAAAAAAATTAAGAATATAGTATCATATCTTTTAGTACTAAGCTATCATATATAAACAAGTAAAAGGAACCTACAATCCCGTTGTTCTTCCCAACTTAATAAGCTCTCTAGATACTTGACTTAGATTACAGCAGCCAGAGAAGTTCACTACTGCCCAGCGGACAATTTTGCTGGGGTTCAAAAGTCTCTGCATGAGATAGAAAAAACTTGGACAATTAATAGATTAGATTTTACAATAAATAAAAAGGAGACCATAGACATTATATAAGTCAGATAGCCAACTTTGAAATGCTAAGAATACTCTGACTTCAGTATAGTAGAATACAGTAGTGCAAACATGAAGTAATAAAGAAAAATTATAAAATGTAGGTTGTTCTTAAACATAGACTATAAAATGTAGGTTGTTCTTAAACATAGACACCCACCAGAGTATCTTCGATGAACATTTCTTAAATGCACAGCTACTAAAAGTCTAAAACCAAGGAATAAAAAGTTGAAGTCATGTTTGACACATTGAGGTGTCCAGATACTACTTGGACATTACCTTGTTGAAATTCCATCTATCATTACGGGAAATACAATCTTCATTATTGCCAACCTTCAGAGCCGGACCTAAACCCGGAGCAGAGAGGGCAATCACCTTGCGCCCAGGTCAAGAAGGGGCCCAAAACTTTAATGCTCAAGTGTCACGTAATTCAGTCCAATAAAATGAAAACTAGTATACGACTCCAAATGAATTTCCTAATATAGTGTTCCGTTATTCTTTTATATATTACTTATTCACCTGATTATTTTTTATAAATTTATACACATTGTATTTAATAGTTTATATGTCCTTAACATAAATTGTTTTTAACTTTCATCAACAGTCTGATTATATATAAACATATTGAATATTCAAATAATTACAGCTACATTCTAAAATTCTAAAAATTAAAAATATTATATACTACCTCTGTTTCAATTTAATTGTATTTTCAAAAAACAGCACATTTTAAATTTTATTTGATATATTTTTTGTAAAAGGATATTGTAGAACTATATTAAAACATCACCAAAACTTACGTGCAGCTTGTCCAAAAATACAGTTAATTTGAAATAGAGGTAGTATCTGTTATAAATATTCAAATTATATAGTAATAATTAATTATTATTAGTTTACCAAATATATTATACTTATTAATATATTTTATAATTAGTAATTTTATAATTAAATTAAAAAAATGTTCTATTGAGAGGCCCATCTTTTGATTCCGCCCCTGGGCCTCTTCAGCTGTCAGAAATGACATGTAAGAAACGATTCCTATTATTTGGTTTTTGTGTTTCCACCGTTTGTTCTTGTGTTCGACCCCTCGCTTGTCACTACACAATGTTCTTGAATGTAAACTTAGTAATAACGAGTGGAATTATAAATGTTTTGGCTCGAGAAAGGTCTGATGTTTAAACCGACAGTCAAATTGGCATCGACAAAATAGACACAGAAAAGGAGTAGGAGTTGTAAAAAACTACGCTTTTAATTGAAAGAGATATTTTGATGTGATGATTAACACATTTTAATAGGCAGGAGAAGGGAGATGGAGGTCTAAAAACTTAAATTTTAGTTGAAAATGATACTTTTATACGCTTTAATAGGCCCAAGAAGGGAGTTGAAAGTGTTAAAAACTTTTATTATAGTCAATGAAATATTTTGATACTAATGATTGACATGTTTTAATAGCCACGAGAAGACGGTAAAAGTTGTAAAAAACTTTGATTTTAGTTGAATAGGATTTTGATACCAATGATTAACACCATTTAATAGGCACTAGAAGGACTTTGAACTAATAAAAAACTTTAGAATTTAGTCGAAGATGATATTTTGATACCATAATTAACACGCTTTAGTATATGCACGATGAGGCGTTTAAAATGTAAAAAGCTTTGGGGATATTGTTATACCAATGCTTTGACAACTTTAAATAGCACGAGAAGCGAGTTGAGGATGTAAAATCTTAATATTTAGTTAAAAAGGATAATTTGAGGCTAATGATTGGCACACTTTACCATACACGAGAAAGAAGTTAGAATAACTAAGTTGATAGCGTAAAAGACTTAAATTTTAGTTGAAAAGGATATTTCAATATCGATGATTGATACACTTTAATAGGCACGTGATGGGAGTTGGTGGCGTCAAAAACTTTGATTTTAGTTGAAAAAAATATTTTGATACGATGATTGACACACTTTCTAGGCACGAAAAAAGAGTGTCTTGAAAAACTTTGATTTTAGTTAGAAATGATGGTTTGATACCAATCATTGACACACTTTAATAGGCACGAGAAGGGATTTGGAGGCGTAAAACTTTGATTTTAGTTGAGAAGAATATTTTGACACGCTATAATAGGCACAAGAAGAAGGTGAAGGTGTAAAAATCTTTGATTTTAGTTTAAAATAATATTTTGACACCAATGATTGATACACTTTAATAGCTACAAGTAGTTGAAGCTGTAAAAAAACTTGTTATTCTTAAAAAAAGAAAATTAGATAACAAGGATTGTTCGCTCTAATGGCCACGAGGAGTTGAAAATATAAAATACATTATTTTAGTTAAAAAGAATATTTTGATGTCAATGATTGCCACACTTAAAAAGGCACGAGATGGGAGATAGATGTTTTGAAAAACTTTTAGTTTAGTTGAAAAGAATATATTTATACGGTTTAATATGCACAAGAAGGGAGTTACTGTTGTAAGAAACTTTGATTTTAGTTGAAAAGAATATTTTGATACCAATTATTTACGCATTTTAATAGCCACGGAACGGAGTTGAAGTTATAATTTTTTAAAATTTTGGTTAAAAATGATTTTGATACAATGACTAACACGATTTAATAACACGAAAAGGAGATGAAGATATAACCTTTTTTACTTTAGTTAAAAATGATATTTTGATATAAATGATTAACACGCTTTAATAGGCACGATACAAAGTTTAAGATGTAAAAAACTTAGATTTTAGCTAAAAAGAATATTTTTGACAATGATTGACAATCTTTAAAAAGCACGAGAAGCGAGTTGAGGGTGTAAAAACCTCGAATTTTAGTTGAAATTAATAGTTTGATATCGACAATTGTCACGCATTGATATGATATTTTGATATCGATGATTAACACGCTTTAATAGGCACGAGAATGATCTGCATTGAAGGTATAAAAACTTTGGTTTTAGTTGAGAATGATATTTTGATACCAATGATTAACACTTTGCAACAGGCACGACGAGGGGTTTAAGATGTAAAAAAAAACTTTGATTTTAGTTTAAAATGATATTTTGATACCAAATATTAACAATCACTAAAAAAGCACGAGAAATGGTGTTTAGGTGCAATCATCTCGTATCCATATAAAACCATAATAAAACCAACCTTCTTAAATCTCTATCAATCTAAACAAGGTTCTTCAAATCCAAACCTTTCTCAACCCAACCCATCTTAACCCCCAACCCAGACAAGTTCTAAAGAACTAAGTTGAAGGTATAAAAACCTATGATTTTAGTTAAAAAGGATGTTATGATACCGATAATTACATGCTTAAATAGGCACCCAAAAGGAGTTAGTTGTAAAAAACATTGATTTTAGTTGAAAAAGATACTTGATACGACGATTTGCCTATTTTAACAGGCATGAGAACAAAGTTGAAGTTATAAAAAGATTTGATTTTAGTTAGAGATGCCGTTCATTGACACACTTCAATAGGCACAAGAAGTGTTTTGGAGGTGTAAAAAGCTTTATTTTAGTTGAAAATGATATTTTTATATGCTTTAATAGGCACAAGAGGAAGTTGAATGTGTTAAGAAATTTGATTTTAGTTGAAAAGAATATTTTGTCCCAATGACCGACACATTTTAATAGCTATAAGAAAGGAGTTGAAGTTGTAAAACAATCTCATTTTAGTTGAAAAGGATTTGATGCCAATGGTTAACACGCTTTAATAGGCACATGGAGGAGTTGCGTTGAAGGTATAATTTTTTTTAATTTTAATTGAAAACGATAAATTGACACGCTTTAACAAACACAAGAATGGAATTAGGATGTAAAAAAAATTAATTTTAGCTGAAAAAAAATATTTTGATAACAATAGTTGACACGCTTTAATAGGCACGAGAAAAGATTGGCGGTGGAAAAAACTTTAATAGGAATTGAAAAGAATATTTTGAAACGTTTTAATAGGTACAAGGGAGTTGAAGATGTAAAAGCTTTGACTTTAGTTGAACATAATATTTTAATACCATTGATTGATACACTTTAATAGCCACTAAAACGGAGTTTAAGGTGTAAAACAACATTGATTTTCTTTAAAAAGGGTAAGATACCAAAGATACACACACTTTAATAGGCACGACAAAGGAGTTTGAGGTGTAAAAGACTTTACTTTTAGTTGAAAATGATACTTTGATACCAATGACGGACAAGTTCTAAAAACACGAGAAGAAAGTTGATTGCTTAAAAAACTTTGATTTTAGTTAAAAAAAAGTATTTTGATACCAATGATTGACATGCTTTAATAGGCACGTGAAAGTAGTTGCGAAATTGATTTGATGTAAATTTATTTATTTTAGTTGAAAATGATCTTTAGATACTAATAATTGACATGCTATCTAGTAAGACAAGGGGATTAAAAGAGTAAAAAACTTTGATTTTAGCTGAAACTGCAATCTTGATACCGATAATTGACAAACTTTAAAAGGCACGGAAAAGGAGTTTGAGGTGTAAAATACTTTGATTTTAGTTGAAAAAGATATATTGATACGATGATTCACAGACTTTAATACGGACAAGAAAGGATTTAGATTTGTAAAGAACTTTGATTTTTAGTTGAAAATGATACTTTAACATGCTTTTACAAGCACGAAAAATGATTTGAAGGTGTAAAAGACTTTGATTTTAGTTGAAAATGATACTTTAATACCGACGATTAAAATGCATTAATGGTCACACCGAGGGAGTTTAAGGTGTAAACATTGATTTTAGTTTAACATGACATTTTGACGCATTAAAAAGGCACGGGAAAGAAGTTGACAGTGTAAAAAACTTTGTATTTGAAAAGATTATTTTGATGCTAATGTTTTAGTTAAAAAGGATAAAAACATTTTCAACGATTTCTATGAAACTAGCGACTGACAAGCTTTAAAATTAACGAGAAGGGATTGCAGATGTAAGAAATTCTGAATTTAGTTGAAAATGATATTTTGATACCAAAAATTGACATATATTAATAGACACTATAAGGAGTTTCATATATATAAAAAATTAGAGTTCCGTTGAAAGAATGCGTGTGCAAAAAAATTCATTTCTTACATATTAATTATAGGAAGTATTTCATTACGTGAATAACATGCTTGGAGAGACCATTTAGTACATAACATGACCTTCATACTCAAAATCTGTATTTGAACTTAAAAGATTGTTCAGATTGTTTAATACACAACAAATACTTGAAGCACAACCACTATCCACTGAGGACCATGAACCTGTACTACGCAAGCACATTGGGTAGTGGATACTGGATATTAATAGCTAGGATCTTTTACCCATCCAAATGATCTTGTTAATATCTTTGTGAATGTCTTTGGTCGTTCAAAGTCAAGGATTCGTTGAATTGTGTATCTTATTCTCTGTTACTTAATCATGATGTAAGATTAATTTGTTCTTTTTTCGAAAACTAAAGTCAGTTTTTTAAAATTTTGTGAGAAGATGCTCCTATCCATCACATATTGATAGCTTTCCATCGATTAAAGAAGTAAAAACATAGAAAAACGTACCTTCTAAATACTAGAGTTCTCTCTATACATTTGTAATTGCTGAGGTCTCGCAGTAAATCCATAGGCATCCCTGTCCATGTCAATAGTAGCATCAAAAATATCAATACACAATCTATTCAAACTAATAGTTTCCATAGAGAAAATGAAATTGTTGAAAGACGTATAACCTTAATCGATGTCTAATGATCTCTTACTCAGCAAACATAACAACATTGTTCAGAAATAATATTCCGCTTCAGATAGCTCTGGTTTGCCTCGGATCAAAATACTCAATATACCATAACCTTATGTAAGCTGAGCTTAACATAATAACAGATGATATTGTCATTTGAAGGAATTTGATCAGCTGATATAGTAACTTTTAGATCATAAATCTAGCACATACGGCATATAAGAGATCAATTAGCCTAACTTTTAGTCACGTATTTGTCAACAAAAGTAGATCAAGTTATAGATGAACTGTAAGTACTATGTAGGAACCAGATTTTGCAATTTGAGCCAACAGTCATAAACTAATACAAATTAAAGCACAAGCACAATGTCGTAACAATATAATACACTGATGTCACCCAATGAGTGTGTATACATATAAGTGTTACCCAAATTCACTACAACTGTCCAGAGGCTACAGAACTCTGTACAGATTAAGGAAGGGTTTTTTAATTATAGTTACCAAACCAACGAACAGTAACTAGGTGTTACTGATTTCATAAGCCAACATAACAGAAGTTCAGATCACAAAGATTATACATAAACAGATTTGTGTGTGTGTGTGTTTTACACAAGTTCACGATTAGAATCAACAAATTACGAAGGGATTATCTCTCAACAATCGACCAGTAAATCGAAATAAAAGAGATGATGAACATATGAAATCATCAGATTCCAAACAAACCAAAACAAAAAAATCGAATAAAAGCCACGCATACCTTGGCTATGTTGAATCTCATGAGCTATTCATCAAGCAGTAGGCGTCGAGAGGCCGTAGCCCGTAGTGTTGTCGATTTCGCCATGGATTTCTTCGTACATGAACCGAAAGTTAGAGGAGCCGGTGGAAATTAGGGTTTCGTGCGGTGAAATTGGAGATTACCAAAAAAAATAAAAATCGCAACAGTAATTAGAATTTAGAAACTCAAACAAACGTATAAAGTTTTGCGCCGGGAGAGAGATTTGAAGCTGTATCCAGTCTAGGTATACAACAGCCGAGACACCGACTCAATTTCAACGGTTATATTTATATATATTTTTTCTAAGTTAATAATATTATATATTTTTATGCATTTGGATATAAACTTAATTTAGAAAAGGTTTGTGTATGATTTACGAGTGTATGATTTATGAGGGGTGTTCTAAAAATATTGGATTTGACTTATTAATCCTTTTATTAATTTATAGATTTAATTTTTTGATTAATTATTTTTGGCTGATTTTATAAATATATTGTTTAATTAATTAATTTTCATATATTATATATTATTATATATTTTTTTATTAAAATAAGTATATATTATAAATAAATATTATTTAAAATAATAAAAATATATTTGAAAATCTAAACTTAATATATTCATATAAAATATTGTACTAGTAATATATTAGTATTATTAAATTATGACTGATAGTGTTCCGGTTAATTTTTAATTTTTCGTTTAATCGCTAGATGGTTCCTCCACAAACTAAAATTCATTAGCAATTTTTACAACATTATTATAAAAAAATATGAATATTCGATCCGATAAATAAATGAGTTAGTACTCAAAATTTATTTAGAAGTTTATTAACTATGTAAGTTGAAATAAAATTAAATTGAACCAAAAAAGTTAAATAAGTTTATTAGTTAATTATTTGATATACTCAAAAGGTATATATAATTTGGTAAATAAATTATCTAGTTAATTTAATAATATTTTTATATATTATTTATTATTAACATATAATATTTTTAAAAAATATACTTTTAATTGTACTAATATGCTAAAATGACGATAAACGTATTATCAATTGATACTTCTGTTCTTATTTCCAAAAAAAAGGTAAAATAAACTAATACATAATAAAAAGATAAATAAATTATTATTATCTTGAAAAGTTTATGGCGCTGTTTGTGTATCACTTATAAGTGGCTTCAGCTTATAAGTAGAAAAAAATAACAACAAATATGTACTTTTTTTCAAGCTTCCACTTAAAAGTGGTTTTCTCACTTTAAATTAGGCTATTTGGCTGGGCTTAAAACTGGTTTATAAGTGAAAACTTAAAAAAATTTACCTATTTGTTATTTATTTTTTCTTCTTACAAGCTAGAGCCACTTATAAGTGATACACAAACAGGGCCTATATATGAAATATATATTTATCATTATTTAAAATTAATTTATATTATATTTAAATTTAATAAATATATAATGAGATCTAAGACTATGGGTGGGATCAGTGTGTGTAAATAAAATTTAATTTAATTTAATTTTTACTTAAACTAATCTAATAAATAAATAATAATAATTTATATTTTAATTTATATATGTTGAACCAAAAAAATTAAAATTATATGTATATATTTTATACAGACCTCCTGATAAATATATATTATTAAACTTTAATTTTAATCATTAACTATAAAATTTAGAATTATAAAATCAATAGACAATAATAGAACATTATTAAAAAATAAATAATTGAATATGTCAAAGAGCTCAACTTAACTTATCAATTTCGGTATAAATCTTAATTTTCATTTTCATTTAAATTAAAATAAATAAATAAAAACTAAACCCAATTCATTCGCAATCTAGTCACAATTTCATTTACAATCTAATCACCATCACATACAAGCACGGACGTCATGAGAATGGACAGTGCACAAGTGTGTATGAATTAAAATCATCAAATATGAAAACGGGTGGGTAATTAATTATGTACTAATTTTTAATTCCGTATGAATATTTATTAATATTTTATTTTAGTAATTATATTATTTTTTACTTAAATTTTTTATTATCTTATATAATAATAAATTATTTAAATATAATTTATTAAGTTTTAATATATCTTATATTTCTAAAAATTAAGAATGAATGTTTATCTTTATTTATATCAGGTATATAATGAATATTATTTATTTTATCTTTCATTAATATTATATATAATATTTTATAAATTAATATTATTTATTAGGTATCTACATTTATTTAATAATTAATTATTCATATATGTAGATATATTGATATATAGATAATTAATTACGATTTGATTAATATTGGATCTCCCAATATATATTTTTTATATAATATATCTATACCTATATATATATATATACCTTACCTATATATACCTATATATAAAGAGGTAAATAAAGAATCTTTTGATTTCGTCGTTCCAGTAATTCATTAATTTAATAATATGTAAATTAATAAATTAAATATTAATAATATTTAAATTTAATATATTACCTATTAGTATTAGGATCTATATACTAATTTAAAAATCATAATCATAATCGGTAGAGTTTTGTTAATAACTTAGAAGCCTTATTTAGTTTAGAAATTATAATCCTAATCCATATATATATAATATTATTAAGATTTTATTAACAATTTTAAAATTTATTTTTGGAATATATATATATAGAGAGAGAGAGACAATCTATTAAATTACAACTTATAAATTTTATTTAAATTAATATATATATATGTATGCACATATATATATTTAAAATATTTACTATTATATTAGGATCTACTTAATAAAATAGAAATTATAATCGTATTTTGTTTAATAGAAATCATAATCTTTTGTTTAATATATAATTTATTATATTAAATAATATATTATTTATTTAAAAATAAAATTAATAGTTCTAATTAAATAAAAGAATAACTATTTTACTTAAATATAATCTTATTATTAATCTTTTATTAAATATAATATATTAAGTAAAATATTAAATAATTTTTTAACAAATTCTAATTAAATAAAAATTTATTATTTTAATCATTATTAATATTATTATTATTATTTAAATATTATTTAAATATTACATTAATATTTAAAAATTAATATTATCTAACATGTAAACATTTATATTATTCAGATAAGGAGTCTTTCTCTCGTATCTAATCCCAATTACGATAGAAGTCGGCTATCTTATAAGTTATAATTAATATTTTTTATATTCAATTTATAATAAAGATTTAAATATATATAAAGATTAATATAGTATATATTTAAAATTAAATAAGAAACACTTATCCTACTTAAGTATGAATACTTATGTTTTTTCTGAATTTAGAAAAAGTAAGCAGAGCTGAGCAAACAGCAACAAAAGTAAATCTAAGAGAGTTAAGCATCTATGAGAAATTAAGTAGGTGTATTTAAAAAGTCTGAACTCACTTTGAAGCTCTATTTCTCTCATCTTTAATGGTGATCAGATTTGTGTAAATTGTTTGAGCTTTAAAAACACCGAATGCCTCTTTATTTCTCTCTCTAAAATTATCTGATACAGTTTTTATTTTTATTCATTAGTTATAAGTTTGGAAGAATAGAGAAGAAGAGTCCTAATTAAATACAATAATTATGTATTTATAATATTATATAGATTAGAAATATATAATATATATTTAAAAATAAACAATAAATACAATGACGTTGATGACGGACGACGAAAGATCTCTCTCACTCGTATATTATATATTATATAGGATATAATGAATTAAATTAAAATTTTATTTAAACTAAATTAAAAATTAATTAATTTAATTATGTCAAAAATCTCAAATTAACTTAT
>JAUEJK010180755.1:0-10737 GCA_032274865.1 Eryngium alpinum
AGTATCACATGCCCAAAATTTTTGAGGAAAAAGACTCAAAAATAAAAAATTGTGTCAAACACCACTATTTTTGCAACGTCCTACTATTTCACAACTACATAAACATGGTAGACATGGAAATGGCCAAAGAAAGGAAAAACAATTGAGTTCTTGCATAATTTACCAAAAAATATGGGGGTTCATGGAAAATAGGCCAAAAAATAGAAAATCGTTCTTGCACCAACACATCAAAGTAAGCATATACAAGGTGTCCAAGCATTAAAATCTTATAAAATGCTCATTAATAAGAAAACATAAATAATTATGTAAAAGAAAACATCAAGCACAAGTTCAAGTGTATTTAGCGTTAATCAATGTACATATATATGGCAGTTACATATACCGCTGATATACGTAACAGAATATTTACCATACATTCATCACTGTTAGATGGTGTGATGGAGGGCTGTGATGCAGTACTCCCGCTATCATTTCTAATGGAAGGGATAGATGCCGCTAGAAATTCTAGCGTTGAGCGCTCCCCCCGCTAGAAATGATAGCGGCCTGTGTTTTCTTTGTGTTGTTCTAGCGTGTGTGTGTTGAGAAAAAATGAGGGAAAAAATTGTTGAGGTTGAGGCTCGAACCTATAGAGGTAGTAATAAGTTAAGTCTTCCTTACCAATTGGACTAGTTAGCCATGTTTATTTGTTTAGAACCATAAATATTTATACCCATAAAAGAGACTGAAGTTAGGTTGAGAACAGTTACGCTAGTTTTTCTAGCGTGATTCACTTTACACTTAGAAAATGTAGCGGGTAGGTAGTCTTGGGAAAAAATGAAAAAAATGCGCTATAAAAATGGAAAAAATGTGTTGTATGGCAGACTTGAAAACTGGTCTGGAGTATAAAAATATTGCTACATTACCAACTAGGCTACATAAGCCATATTATTTAAAATGCGCTTTGATAGTTTTGAACATTATAACTCCGCTAAACTTGATAGCTGGAAGTTTGCAATCACCGCTATCAAGTCTAGCATAGGCACTATATCCTTCACCCATGTAGGATTTTTTAGGGTTTTTTGAGGCTTTTGGTATATTTGTTTCTCTCTGCCGCCGCAGCTTCCAATCTGGTGAGAAAAGAGGAGAAAGTAGGAGAAGCTTCAGCATTACCTGAGGTAAATTAATTTAATTTTTGTTGCATACTTTTTGTTTTTAATGGATGGTAGATTATATAAGAAAATATTTGAAAAAAAAGATAAAAGAAAAGAAAATCTGGGATTTTTTAAAACATTTTCGGAAAAAGAATTTGTTTTAGAAGGAAGTGTTGGATGAAGTAGGAAAAATACTAAAAATATTATGAGTATATAAATATTTCTGATTTAAATAGTAGTTTTAAAGAATTTAAGGGAAATATTGAATTGGAAGATTATGAAAAAAATGAAGTAGACAAAAATGAAAATTACAAAGAAAATACAGAAAATGAGGTGAAGAATGAAAGTTACGAGAAAGAAAAAAAAGACGGAGAAGATAGTTATTGTAATACCGCGACTTCGAAATTTAATCATCTATTAGTTAATTATATAATTATGGATAATTTGAAATTTATTTGATTTTTTTTTCACGGGTGAAAGTCTTGAGGAACATAGTTTATAAAATTAAAAATCCTAATACTTGAAAATGCTTAGTTTATGTAATTAATTTTTTATAGGATAAAGAGCTTGATAGAAAATAGTTTAAACCTTATTAATAAAGTAGGAAAAATAAATAGAGTGTGATTAGAGATTTAGACGTGTAGTGTTTGTCATCCGGGAACAACTTTTTATAATCACCTAAATTATTATTTTGGTAAGCTATAATTAATAAATATGAATATGAGAAGACTTAAAATAGTAAAATAAATATTACTAATTTATCTAAATTATTAGGTAAAGTAATTATTACAATTATTAGCATAATCCGTTATATATAGTTGTAACTAAAAGGTTTAGTTAGAAAATGAAACTACATAGAAATGATGATGGTGAATTTGTGTGACACGTGTAACATTATGATAAAACTGTAAAATATGAGTCATTTGATTACCTTCTTTATTAATAGGACACATATGTAAGTTATGCATAAATTTTTGGTATAACTTTCCTTTCTTCCTTTTCATAACTAAACAAGTTAGATAATAAATAGAGAGAGAACTGAAAGCTAACAACAAGAGGGAGCCAAAGAGAGTGATTTGGACTTTAAAAAGGTATGTCCTATAAAAATCTTGTAAGGGCTTTCATAAAATAACTTTTGCTGTCAAATTTTATATTAATATAGATCTTTTGTTTTGTTTAATCTGCTAAGTCTAGATAGTGGTGGTGTGAAGTAAATTCCATGGCAACTTGAGGTTAACTTGAGTGTATTTGTATGTTGTTTTCCTCCATAAAGGAGGCTTGGACAAATTAAAGAGATTTTGATAATTTTTAAGCCTAAATATTTTAATTATGTGATAAATATTTTGGAGTTTGAAAAATATTTATAGTTTTTATTTTTGAGTTTTTATTAAAATATTTTAGAATTTAATAAATATTTATAATTATATATTTTGGTGTTTTTAGAAGATAGCCTACATATATTTGAGCCTTATGCAAACTGATTTTTAAAAATATATAATCTTATTCTAATTATTTATGAGAATTTGAGTTTTAAAAATCAGACTTTTGTAATAACTATCGGTGGAGTTTTGATAATTTATTTTTGTTCTTATAATAATTATTTCTAAAGAAAATGGGCAATAATATTGTAGTTCCCACATGGAGACTAGCGGCATAGTTTGACATGAATCAAAACAACAAATCTTTAATTTTGATAACAGAGTCAAGATTTATTATATAGTTAGATGAGTGAGTTTTATAAATAATATTTAATTATTAATAAATACATGAAAAGATAAAGTCTGGGAAAAAGAAGTTTTATACTACTAATAAGGCTAACGGCCGGAAAATAAAGTGTGGATTTTAAGTTTATATTCATCCTTCTTAGGTCATAAAGGTGGTAGTTTGGAAAAAAGCTTATTGGTTAGGGGCAATATCAGGTAAGTATATATTATGTTGAATTTATTGAAATTAATACGTTATATTATTTCATAACGTATTTAATATTTTGTTAAATTTTGCGTGCTAGACTTTTACACTTGCATGAAAGAAATTTGATATTCTTATTTTTGTTGGAGCCTACTTGAGATAAATATTGATTGGATTATATTATTTATGCTAGTCTCCTGTTTAACTAGTATATGTTTGAGTTAGATATACTGTTTAACACTGAGTAATCGTACATTGATAACTGATTAGAATTGATTGGATTCTTCCGAGTTTTGGAAGAAAAGCGAAGCCTATTGTTTAGCATGGTCGGGATCCCACTATTTGGACTGTAGAACTTATCTTGTTTGAATACTCAGTTAAATTCTTTCAAGATTGATTCAATATTTAGAACTCATTTCTTCTGTTATAAATTTTTATTGATGATTCTTTCAATTGATTTGGATATTTGTTGAGTTCGTTAAGCTTATTAAGCTTCCAGACCTTTTTGAACACTATATAATATATGCTTGTTGAGCTTTGTAGCTCATTCTTTTCTTTCTAACTCTTCCACGAAAGAATTTTAGCGAAGGTTCGTCAGGAAAGGGTAAGAATGCGATGGAGTAAAGTGAAAGCTTGTCTAGAAGAACTTGAGAACTACTCGCATATATTATCTACTATATCTATCTTTTGGGTTGTATGAAAGTTTCTAATATGTAATAAACTTTTATGACAAGATAAGGTTGTAAACGTTTTATTAAGTAAGTTATAAGTGTGTTATATGTATTATTGAGATGTGTAGTGGTTGGTCTGGCGGTCTAGGGCCGGGTTTCTGATGTTCCTAACCTGGGGCGCCACAATTATGAAGAAGTAAGAGTAGATGTTAATGAATTGTATCCAATGTTAGGTCAAAAATTTAGTACATTAGAAGAGGAGGAGGGATTTTATAGAGATTACGATAGAAGAATTGGATTTGAGGTAGTTATTCATAATTCACGTCGTAGTTTAAGAACAAATGAGTTTTCGTCGGTTATGTATATATGTAGAAAATAGGTTAAATGTGTAGAAAGTAAGAGAGACAATGTTGATGAGGGGAAGACGGTAAGGGAAAAAGACGGAGAGAGGCGTTGGGTAGAACGGGTTGTGAGGCTCGCATATATGTTGTTCATAGGGTGAAGCTCAATGTATGAGAAGTTACAAAAGTTGAGTTGGAGCACAACCACGAGTTTGTGAGTCCTTTGAAAGTGCAGTTTATGCATAGGTCACAAAATGTATCGGTGGTCATGCAACATATGATTGAGATGTTAAACAAATCTGGTTTTAGAACAAGTGAAGTCATGGAAATGTTAAGTGAGATGGGAGGTGGATTAGAGAATATTGGATTGAATTATCAAGATGTTCGTAACATAATGCAAGAGATTAGGCATCGACCTTTTGACAAAAATGATGCGGCAAGTGGTTTGAAGTTGCTACATGAGCTAAGTGCGAATAGTTTCGGGGATTTGTTTCTATGTGGTTGGTGTTGATGATGAGAAAATGGTAGAAATGCCTAATATGGGCAGATTCACGGTGTTTGCATTCATATAAGAATTTTGGTAATGTTGCTTGTTTTGATTCGACGTATCCTAGAGATCATTACAACATGCTGTTTATATCGATTACAGGGGTTAACCATCATTACCAGTCAATATTATTTGGATTTGCTCTCGTTAGGGATGAGACCGAAGATTCGTTTGTTTGGGTGTTGAAGAATTGGTTGGCGGACGTGGGTAACAAACCACCAACGTCAATCATAACCAATCAAGATATTGCAATGGGCAATGCTATTATTTTAATTTTACCACATACAACGTATACATATTGTACATGGCATATTAGTAACAAGTTTCCAGAAATGTTGTCAGCTTTGTATGCGGCATATCCCGAAGAGTTTAAGAAAGATTTTAATGTGTGAGTGTAAAAGTGTTTGTATGGGGAGAAGTTTGAAAGTAGATGGGCATTATTAGTTGAGAAATATGACTTGGAAGACCATATGTGGTTACTAAAGATGTACGAATTGAGGCATAAGTGGGTTCGTGCTTACACCAAACTTACACCAAACTAACATTTGCACCTGGGATGACAACAACATCAAGGGGTGAGTCAATGAATTCGTTTTTTGATGAGTATGTAAATGTGAATACGGGTCTTAGCGAGTTTGTTAATATTCTATACAATAATTCATAGTCTTTATACTATAACTTAACGTATACTTATACTTATACGATTTTCAATTTTTTTCCTTTCAAATATGATTTCTAAACCAAATTTTGTATTAACCGTAACTCTTTAATTAATCAAAGCACTCACCCCTATACCCTCAATTTCCATACCTGAAACCATAAAAAACCAAAACAAACATACCTTAAACCCTAATAACCTAACCCTTAAACCCTTTATTCCTCCTAAATTCAGTTTCTAACCGGGAGATTCTACCCCGCTAACTTTTCTAGCGTCAAAACACTCGAACACTTACAAAGCTAGCGGGGCTGACAAATCTCAACCACTTCTACTCCCATCCAACGGCTATCCATGCGTGGTAAGATTAACGTTTCGTATACCACGTGGGCATACGAAACTTTTCCATATATATATATATATATATATATATATATATATATATATACACACACACACATTCACAATGCATGGTAAGAGAGAAGAATTTCAAAATTATAGAGCTTTTAATAGGTTTTTTCTATCCCTTTCTTCACCAATACATTGTGGTAAATGATAAGTTAGTATATAAATAATGCATGCAGATATAAAACCGACCGACGTCAAATATCAGTTGGATTTGTTCGGTCGGTTTTCCTTTTAAATCACAGGTTTAAGCCACGTAGGATAATGACATGGCATATCAGGAAAAAAATAGTCGATTTTACGATAGAAAATGATCAATGGGAACGGTCAGGTTTTTTATATCGTTGACCAGATGGTCTTCTCCACGCTGGAAATGACATGGGATGGCATAATTTCCAAATTTATTCAGTTTAATGAACCAAATCGACCATCATGGTAGTCATAATTGTATCGGTCAGTTATACCTCGCGTTGACTGAATAAAACCGACCATTTCTGGAGGGAGTGGTGTAGAAATTCGAGGTGTCTTCGAGCTCGATTGGGCCAAGGTTATTGGAGAGAATGGCAATCAAGTCGTCCACTTGGTTATGATTTTCTATTGTCCTGGCTTCCTCCGTTGCCGCTTTAAGAACTTATATTCCATACTTTTGAGGGTGCACAGCTCCGAGTTCAGCAAAAAATATCTAGTACAGAAAGAATAAATTGGCAGTTACATAATTAAAGTAAAAATAAAAAAATTATTTCATCAATTTATTATTTAATAATAATGAAAAAGGATATAATGGTAATCGGTCTAAATAGGCATACAAAAAGAGTATTGAAATATTATAAAAGTGGTTAACAAGGCAAAAAGATGGAACTTAAAACTCGGTGTTTCATGGAGAATGCCTATGAAGTTATATTTTATATATTATTTTATGTTGATAAGATAATTTATTAATAAAAAATATAAAAATAAATAATTAAAATTGATTAGCTAAAATAATTATTAGGTAAAAAATATGGTGTCAAAAGATGTATTATTTGTCAATGAGATTAGTTATATGAATTAGCTATATATTAAAAGTAATATTTTATTATTAGTTGAGAAAAAAAAATTAATGATGAGGTCGACAGTAATTATTGAGATAAAAATTATAAATACGTAAAGTAATGACATGAGAATATACAAAAAATCATACCAAAGTAGTAAATGTATATAATCATAACCAAATTTACTTCCCCAACTTTTAGCTAAAGAATAATGATAAATTGAGCGGGGAACTTTAAATAAAATCATAAATATATGTCCGTAATGCAAATAGGATATATATGAAGATACTCTCACTGAATAAATCCCGGATGCTCAAAACCCGCCCATTCAGATGGATGCCTTTTCGATCATCTCCAGCCAAGTCCCACTTATTATGTAGAAAGAATTTTGTTCCCCAGCATCTAGCCTAAGGAGGGCGTATTCAATTCGGATTGTTTAGGATTTTTATGGATTTATAAAGTACGTGGGTATTCAATTAGAATTTAGAAAGTCCTTAAATATCTCGTGGTATTCAAATAGGATTTCAGAAAATCTTTAAAAATCTGAGGATATTCAAACAAGATTTTTAAGTCTTTAAAAATCTGGAGGTATTCAAGTACCGGTAGATTTTGATGGATTTTAAAAACTAACTGATTTTGATGGATTTTAAAAGATTTCTATATACAAAAAATTCAGTAACAAATTCACCTGAAATCTAAAAGATTTTATTGGACTTTGAGTAATTCTTCAAAAGAATCCGACCAAATCTTCTAAACTCTATATGAAATTTTAATTCCATCAAAATCTATAGATTATTTATAATCTATTAAAATCTTATACATTCTGAATTGAATACACCCCTTAAGTTTGTTTATGATTTTGTAACTCTCTAAGATAAGGGCAACCAGATCACCGAGTTTAGCTTTCGTAGGGTTTGAGCTATTTAAAAGTAGAATTTTCAGTTGAGTTATGGTATGGAAACTTCTATGTAACCATGTTGAATATTGTGAGGGGAATTCAAAAGCTGAAATAAGTTATAAAAAAAAAGAGAAAGATAAATACAAAGTCAATAGTATAGAATATCTAAACCTGAAGAAAGTATAAGCTTACGCAATAAAAACAACAAATAAATAAGAAAAGCAACCAAATGAATCTAATAAAATAACCTCATATAGAGGTGTTTTTCCATCAACCTCTTGCCTTCTTGCTAAGAAGGGGTAGGCTTCCTTAAAACCCACACCACGCTGTAAGATATATCTGAATCCCCTATTGGTACTGCACGTATAACAACCTTTCTTGTCTTGTTTTTTTTTCTTTTTAAGCTCAGGATCATGGTAAATCATCCAATCCCAGATTTCCTAGGTAGACAATTTGAAATCCTTCACGTCATATTCGAGATACAGGAGGTAGCATGTGGCAGTGGTGTTGGCTATGCTCCGACAAGCACCTTATAATAATAAATAAATAAATAAAAAGTAATCAGTTATTACTTAACTTTTAACATAGATAATAATTTATTTAGTTATTTGTAATTTAAACTTACCACAACCATCTTGACACAAGATCTCATGAGCCTTCAGTTATGAGCATCTATTCAACTAAATAAATTTCTAAGTACATGACAACAATAAAATTTAGGAAGGAGGTAGTACAAAATTTAGATATGGGTGTTTGAAGAGTAAGCACACAAATATAATAAAGAAAAAAAATGTGTTGGATCTGAGGATAAGAGCTCGACTCCGACTGCTTTTTTTCTCTTGATGAAGGCGAAGGCGATATATTCTCTTCTCTTACACCAACTATTTGCTGGGGTTTTCAGATGTCAGGTACACTAATGCTACTGTATGTATATATTTGTATGGTTTTAGGCATTATTCAATAGGGAAATAACATGTGTCCATCAGGCATTCAAATACCAGCTGTCCTGTATGGTAAAAGAAAAGAGACCGGTGTGTATTTTCTCCAAAACTTTTTATGATTCTACCTATAGTTTTTCTTTTAAGTATCATATAAATAATAAGAAATTAGTTTGTTCAAACCATTCTTACAAAAATACATAACAAATTTACATAACCATTTGACCCACGTAAGAGGTCTTTTTCGTCCATTTGGCACTAAAGTGACAACTAAAATCGACCGTTACAAAGTTCATTAGTACGTCGGTCGGTCATACTTCTGAATTGATACAACCACGCTGGCATCTCTCCACACCTATAGTCGACGTATATTTTGGACTTAAAACGATTGACACATTGGTCATTCTTGTACCGGTCCAAATTTTGTTACAAAAACTACATCTTCAAGGCCCTTTTCTTGACAAGCTAAAACCGATCGAACGTAAACTGATCAAAAAAAAGGAAAGAAGAAAAAAAGGCTAAATAGACACAATGTCCTACTATTTCACAACTACATAAACATGGTATGTCGGTCATGGTCAAAGAAAGAAAAAAAATTGAGTTCTTGCATAATTTATCCGAAAACAAGGGAATTCATGGAAAATAGACTAAAAATAAAAAATTTATGTAAGGGTGCAAATTTTAATATCGTTCTTACACCAATATTTTTGCAACGTGTTACTATTTCCAAACAAAATATACATGGTAGCCCTGGTAATGGCCAAAGAAAGGAATAAAATTTAAGTTCTTTCCGTAGTTTACCCAAAAATAGGGAAATTCATGGACAATAGGCCAAAAAAGAGAATTTGTGCGAGGGCGCAAGTTTTAACATCGTTTTTGCACCAATACGTCAAAATAAACATATACAAGGTGTAAAAATAAATTCATATTTTATTATTAAATGAGAAAAATAATAATGAGATAGAAAAAAAATTATTAAAATAAAAATTATAATTACCGAATTTTAGTAACATGAGAATAAACAGAAAATGATACAAAAGTAGTAAATGTAGATAATCATAACCAAATTTACTTCACCAAATTTTAAATAAAGAATAATGATAAATTGGTCAGTTTTACGATGAAAAGTGACGGACGACAAAGGTCGAAAATGTTCTGTCGGTTTTATATCATTAATCAGATGGTCTTCTCCACACTGGACATGACATGTCATGGTATAATTTCGATTTAATAAACTAAACCATTGTACCGGAGGGTTATACTTCGCATTGAGTGAATAAAACCGATCGTTTCTGGTCGGTCGAATTCATTCGGTCGGTAAAGACCTGTTATGTTATTTTCAGCAAAAAGATATTTTCGGCGACATATTTTCTTGATAAATTTGTTTTCAGTCATGAAAACACTCAAAGCCAGGTGAATAACAAAATTTGTTTTAAGCCGACCGATTCTGGGTTTAAAAATAAAACCGACTGATATGTACAAAATCAGTATGTTTTAATCGATCGTTTTTACTTTTTCCGAAAAAAATATCATCTTTCTGAGCCACGTCAATAATCCAAATGTCGCGATCAAACTAGTTAAATGTGATCGAATTGGTTAACCGATGGGTTTTGTTTAGCGTCGACGAAATAAAATCGATGGATAACATTTGATCGGTTTAAACACTTTTGTTGTAGTGCATGTTGGGTGAAATCCATTGACAGTGTCTCAAATTCTGGAGGTAGAACAATAGTTAGAGGTTTTTGCTTGGCCTGCGCTACTAATTCATTCTAGGAATCGGGAAGGACTATGTCGGTTCTCCTATGGAATTCCAAGACAAGTGCCCATTCAGCCATGTCTTCAACTTTCATCCGAGCTCCGAGGCAAACATACCTATCATGTAGATATCAGACTCGCCGGTGAAGGTAACCATCATTTGGCCGTATTGACTCCACCTCTAGATAACCAAATTTGAGTCTAGGCATCACCCATTTCAGATTATTGGGTTGATGGGACATCTGATAGGTGGAAGAGGCAAAATAGTTAACTTATCCTTTTTTTTGTAGAAGATGTATTCTGCAGTCAGATTCTCATGCACGTTCTCAGTTAAGTGAATTTTCAAAAGATTTTGCAACACCAACTTCAAAATCTGCGCCACGTACTCATATGGTTACTGTGGTGCCTCCACTAACTGGTGGCCTTCAAAGGAATCCATAAGAGCCCATGAAACTTAC
>JAUEJK010180862.1:0-10737 GCA_032274865.1 Eryngium alpinum
CTTTTTTTTTATTTCTTATTACTACATATACACTAAACTTTGGTAAGCCCGCGCGAAGCGGGCAAAAAAACTAGTTAGAAAAAAAGGATAAAGAAAATCTTTAATATTTAAATTGACGTTCACCGAATTTGACACCACCGAAAAAAGTGATTCAATAGTGTTGTATAGTTAGATAAATAAGTAGTGGGATGATAAGTATATGTTTGTCTTGTACTAAAACTAAGTAGTATAAACATATGCGATAAAATTGATGCACCCTTTTTATCATTATATGTATGTTTGGGTGGTGTTTACCAAATTGCACGACAGGGACGGCTATGGACTATTGCGCTTAGTGGTGTAATCCAATGTGTGTGTGTTTATTTCTGTGCAACAAATCCTCATTCACTTCCTAAAAGACAATTAGGGTGTTTTGTTATCATTTATTGTAAATTATAAGTGGTTAGTCCTTAACAAAATATCTATTTATTATCTTTTTTCTCTTATAAATTACAGTCACTTAGTGTTTAGTTCAGCTTATATTATGCTTATAAATTATAAGAGGAAGTTTGAAAAATAAAACATTTATTTATTATTTTTTTTATTTATAAGCTGCAACAGCCCCAATATAAGTGGCAAAGTCGGTTAAAGCATATACTGTATGATTTGATTTCTCAACCATTCACTTGCAGAAAGAAAGAACATATCATAATTACATATTATGGGATCAATTTTCCGACCATTCACTCACTCACCGGTAAAAAAATCTCATGAATCGAAATCTTTGATTATAATTTCATTTATTATATTTATTGCATGGTAAAATTTTAGCCCTTATTTGGATTAGGATTTTAAAAAGAAAAGTATGAGATTTTCACCTCATACAACTCCTCGTTGAATTCTTTCGTTGGAGGTGCTTTATGAATATAATCTTCTCATCTGTTACAATAATTTGTATACGTAGCAAATCTAGGTCTCGGCTAATTACAGAACTTGAACCAAAGGAAAACATCTATACCGACATGACAAAGGAGCCCAACATCAGATTGCAACTTTTTACCACAGGTACAGCACCATATGACGAACTACTGAATTGGCTAACAAGTTGAAACCAAGGTTGTGATAACCTGAGAAGTAAGAACACTTCTCTAAAAAGATGCATACAGCTGTAGCTTTATACACAGAGGACTTATCTAGAAGGATTACCTGCGACATTAAACCATGAACCGGCTAAGCAATATTTGCCATATCCTGTGTGATTTTCACAAGTTTAGATTCTTCCAGCAATTATTAAATATACTAAGCACAAAGAAGTAACATAGATTAAAACATGCAGATCGTTATATAAGGATTATTAAGCAAAAAAATATGGTTGCCTAGTTTTCATAAGCCAAAACTATTATATACAAACAGTTGTGTGCTGCAATAGAATACACAAATTGAGAGGATGACAATGCATACTTATTTTTAAAGCAATTTCTCTGTGGAGTAAGATCGATTGGAGTGGGATCGGGAGCATGATAGTTTCATTTTTAGTTATAGACTTAGTTGGTAAAGTAAGGGGAGGATAAGTTCAAGCTGTTTCTAGTAATCTTTGCAAGCACAAGCCATGGTTGTATGAAAAAGAGCAAGTCAAATTTGGTTTGTAATTGCAATGAATTGGCGGCAGACTGCACTGTTAAGAAAGGCGATTAGGCGCCAAACAATATAAGAGGAAGAGGAATCTGGAACAGAAAAAATGCAAAGGATCCATCTCTAATGGGGTCAATTGCAACAGAACGTTCCATCCCAAATGCCTTCATCACGAGTTCATTTTTTTACTATGGAAATTATGATCGGTCGCAAGTTTCATACCTGGCGCTTGGAACAAGATATGGAAGTGAAATCTTACTTGAAACATAATGCCTGAACAGGCAGGATGGCATGTTTGCCATAAAAAGTGTTTATTGTCACATTAATGAATAACAGAGGCCTCAATATCGTCCAACCTCATATAACATCCATAAAATAGAAAACTGATGAACAAATGATGTCATTAAGCTCCAGTTGCTCACCATTTCAAGTGCTGATATAGAAATTCTGAATCTTCCTGTCAAATGAGTAGTTTAAGAATTTTCACTTGCCAATCGGGAATGAAGAAAAATAAGTTAGGAACCAGGATATGACTGACCTCTTCTTTTCTCTGTGGGGGCTGCTATAAAGGACACAAGTCGTGAATGAACCAAGTGATTTTCAGCATGCTCCAGCTTATCAACTGCACAAGTGAAAGCTATTAAATATATTTGAGTATAAAATCCTTGGAAGGGCCTTACCTACACCTTAAGGTTTCGGGTGAAATGGTTTATAACAAAAGCTCTATCATTGAGAATTTTAAGTGCCGTATATTTGCTACATATTAATACTATTATACCAAATTCGCACCAAAAACTCTATGTATCAATACCTAAATCCGATATTTTAGTCTGCATTGACAAGCGAAGCCGGAGTAGAAAAGGGAATATACCCAGTACTTGTTTCATAGTAGATCCAGTAGGTGGGAGTCGAGTGATGACTTGAGATATTTATCCAGCAAACTGTATTAGATTAACAGAGGTGGAAAAGTTGGCCAATAACTCAAGTTTCTAAATAGTAAACCAAGTAAAGGTAATAACCCTGTATACATTGAAATTAATAACAGCTGAAACATTTGTCGGATCAATAACAAGTTAACAACTACTGACAATGGCTCCTGAAACATTTGGTTGAGCATCTGTGTTGAAACATAAATACTAGAAAGCCAACGTCCATAACCAGGATGCAGGGGCGGCTCATCCATTAGGCGGATGAGGCAAGTGGCAACCGCTTTAGGCCTCCTAAAATTTAAGTCCTCGTATTTATTAATTTATATATCTATTTTTATATTAAAAAATAGAATTTATGAGATAATATAAAATATTATGCTATTTTAAAAATAATTTTAAAGTCTGAATATTATTAATAATATATATATATATATATATATATAATAATTTTAGTTTTTTAATTTATATTTATTTTTAATAAAAAGTAAAATATTTAAAATTCTAAACTAAAATATTTTATATATTTATATGAGTATTAAATCTTGAAGGCCTCTTTTAAAGTTTTGCTTTAGGTCTCCGATAATCTAAGTCCGCTACTGTCAGGATGCGAATGGTACCATCCAACGAAGTTCTCCAGAAACCTTGCCTAAAAAAACAAGATTTCAAGTAAACACAATACACATGTGAGATAAAACCGTAAAAATGCATGCCAACACAGCTATTACCATGATTCTGTCAAACTCCAGAAAATGAGCATCCGAAAATGGTGAATGCGAATGTAGGTAATGCAAACTACGTTCTTCATAACTTTTGACCGGAAACATAAAGAGTCGACATAATGGCATTGCAATTTGTAGTATGATTGTGTCTGGCTAGCAAATAGAGAAATCTTCGCTTTTAGCATGATAAATCATTTTTTATAACCAAAAAGAGCATTTTCATATATTTTATTTTATACTTTCAACTGATAAATGGTATTCACCCCTTCTATAATCCATCTTAACTGGACAACATATTCTATTCTGACAGAATGTCACCAACCTATCAAATTATGTAGATAAACCAACTCTGACAGAAGAGACCTAATTAAAAAGGGTATCAGAAATAACAGAGTTCGAGACTCATATGCATATTGAAAAAAAAATGATGTTACGTTGATTTTTTTAGGTACAAATGGTGTACGACCAATTTTGTAGTTTTGATAACCATCACAAGTGTGTTACTTTTGCTGCTTGTTTACTTTTAAAAGAAGATATTCTGGTTTATAAATGGGTGTTCAAAGCTTTTAAAAATTATATATATACTAGATGTAATTTAAAACATACAGCATATATAAATTATTCAATGTATTCAAAAGTTAACATAATTATTTCAATATAACGGAGACTAAAATAAAATAAAAATTGAAATGGGGGTTAAGCTCACCAGCAACTCCTGAATCTTCTGGACCCATTTTGTAGTTTTCATTGTTGGATTGAGCTGCTAGTTTAGTTAATTTTTGATTAAATGTAAATAGTAGATGAGTAACAAATAAATAAACAAGCAAATTAGTTTCTTGGTGAGAAAGGGTAAAAAATATTGGAAGGTGTTGGAACCAGTTTTTTGTTTTGGTAAAATTTTGTGGGCAATAACTAAACATATCCAAATGTTGAATTTGTAAAAAGTATGCAAAATTTTGTATTGACAAGAATGTAAAAATAGTGAAAAGAACAAAAAATGTAAGGACAAAAGTAATTGGTGACGTGGAAAATCCCTTATAAAAGGTTAAAACCGCAGGTAGGAGTGACTCAGGCAAAAGCTTCACTATGATCGTCGGAAAATGTACAATGTAGGTGATTATAAGGAGACAAAAGTTGTAAAGTGTAAGACGTGTTCTGATGCTGATAGCAGCGTATTTATACTCCTTATCTATACATATGTGCTCAAAATACAGATATAGTGATTTGTGGAATTTATGCCACGTTTTCCTCTATGATCCCTTGAATTTAGGCCCAAGGAACCTCATTTTACATGTTCAAATGCTCCTCCAAGTTAGCTAGCTAGTAATTGTCCACTATTTTAAGGGGCATGTATGACCAAGTCCACATTCTTCTAGATCCTTCGCTATCGTAGGTGTTATTTCCACCTTTAGATAACCCTCCTATTTAACTGAGTCAACTTTGACTTGGCCATTCCCATCCAACCACAACGCGTCTTCACTTGTCACTAGTTATTTTATGTATTGTGAAACCTGTATATCGTCGTATCAATGTTAGTTCAAATTAAGTCGTCAATATGTCGAACAGTTGTCAGTGTAAATGTCTTCGTTAGTGTAGAATTTATACTTGTAAAATCTGGTAACAACAATTGCCCCTGATCTTATTGGGATAAGGCATTACCTTATAAGATTTAACTGTAATCCATCTATATCCTGATTCTGAAGGAGGGATAACTTTAATTTGAATCTGAAAATGAACTAACCTATATCCCCAACCTTATCTCTCCTTAAACCCCCAAATAACTAGGGCTTTAAATACTGTTTTGTTACTCCCGTTACTGCAATCTTTCAGCTTCTTCTGTCATATTCCCTTTCATCTTTTTCTTTCTATTTCTTTTCAGCATTTGGCCGTAGACGGCTGTTTGGCAATGAGGAATCCAACGGGAACAGATCAAGAAATGGAAAGCTAAGGACTAAGATGCACTTATGACTCAAAAGTTTAATGCCAAAATTATTCACATCAATCAATTCCTATAAATACCATTTACAAAGTTTTTATTTGTTCACAGTACTCATAATATCTATATTCATATTACACCATTTATTTTGTTATAATAAATCCTTGGCTAACATACGCACATCAATGGCTATGATTAACTCATAGTCGTCTTCGCCAATGAGCTTAGAGTATAAGAAGAATGGTAATATAATTAGTGAAAGAGTATGGAAAGTTGAAGTGATATTGAGGGTCATAACTTTTGTAACAATATTAGCTCCTATCATAGTGCTAGCCATCAATAAGCAAACTGTATTTTTTCGCGTACCAGTCCCTTCATTCGGAATGTCTGTTTCTGCTAAATATACCAGCCAACCAGCCTTGATGTAATTTTTCACATTATATACATTGCATTGCATGTAATTATTAATATTTAATGTTCTGCAATCTGATATGGTTAGAATTGCAGATACGAAATAGTTGCTCTATCAATGGCTTGCTTATACAGCATCATAACTACACTCTGGAAAACCATCTTTCATGATACTTATCTTATGTGTTTATTATATAAGTTAAAACTCATACTTTCCAAAATGGCTATATTATCTTCCATGCCTTGGTTTTAGAAACACTTAAACCTATAGCATGATCATATTCTGCTTTCACATTATCTATTTTTATACTTTATGTCTCTCTCACACACACAGAGAGAGATATATCATTAAAGTTTTGAGCTTTCTTAACTTGAATTCTGAATTAACTTATTTGTTGTTCATTCTGTAATTGCGGTAAAAAGGTCGACTTCTGTGTGCATGTATCCATACTAATTTGCAATGCTGAACTTACAGGGTGGAGATTCCTACATAAAGAGGGTAAAGTCTGAGCAAGAATTTAATTAAAGAGATTATGTTGAATCCCATTCTGAAGAGATCTACCACGTCAACAGGGCAGCAAATGGATTCTGCAATAAATGAAACTAC
Source organism: Eryngium alpinum (assembly GCA_032274865.1). Classification (NCBI taxonomy): domain Eukaryota; kingdom Viridiplantae; phylum Streptophyta; class Magnoliopsida; order Apiales; family Apiaceae; genus Eryngium; species Eryngium alpinum. The sequence continues at coordinate 6,214 of JAUEJK010180862.1, forward strand.
TGCAGGCACATCTAATGTAACTTCTGTTGTTAAATTTGAGAAATCTGGTTCTGATGAGCTTCCAAAAGAGATGCGTGGTATACAAGCTAGAATAAATCTGTACTATTTACGATACCTTCTGTCTCCACATCAGAGTCGTAGCAGTAACTATGTTGCATACAAGTATGATAATTCCTTTTGAATCTCATTAATCACCTTTCAGGCAGACTGGTGCATGGCAGAGAGAGAAATGGTTTATCTGTCTCTTTGCGTGGTAGGATACAGATGTTTGTAGCTTAGTTCTCATGTGACTTTCTTGGGTTGGGTGAAGAAATTGTGGAGATAAAATAACCAGTAGTATTGTTTATTAGGCTTCGTTGTCTGTGCCATTCTTCCAGAAGTGTATTGCTTAGCTCAATAAATGAGGAACACATAATATTCATAGTTCTGTGGAATTGTAAATGATGTTGCAGCACTTACTCATGACACTTGAAGCAGAGAAGCAATTTCTGGTTGTATGTCACAAATATGTGAATAAGTAAGTTATTTATGGTATCAAATATCTATTTATATACTTTACTTCTTTATAGATATTTGACCCATATAGGCATAGTGTTGATTTATTCTCATGTTCAACCTTTTTTATAAGAAGCGTATTTGGCCATTTCAAATGGCTATTACTTAGATGAGTGATATCTGCATTGTGCAATTTATTTTTCCACCAAGAGATGTAAATTGTAATTCTTAATGAACTTAGCTTAACCATATTACACCTATCATGGTAATAACTCGAGGAAATATCTCCTTTTATAAGTGATCACAGATTGTGTATGAATGCAATGCTTTCAGCCACCAGTAGTCAGTACATTATCTTTTTTCTTTTGTGTGCTTTTTAACGAGCCAAGCTTTATAGTATCTCGTAAACAATTATGCCGGAGAAAGGAAAAAAATTGATAATGCGTGCAAAAGAGATAACCTAGGCTTTAGTCATCTAAATGCTCCGTAATTATGTACTACTCTCCTACTCAACTGTAAGGAAACACAAGTTCTCCAATTTATATGTGAAGTTATTTCTGTCATGTGAAGGATTTTTTTTTAGAACGTGAAGGATTTCACTCCTTGCTATCCATATTTATAAATACTCATATCAGTAGTATAAATTTTAACTCATTTTTCAAGGATGCACAATGAATGAGCTTTCGGCGACGGTTGTTTCTTTATTTGATAGAGTTTTCATTAACAACTTAAATCATAATGATACTGGTTTGACCTTTTTCATATTAATAAGAAATTACATAATTGTCTAGGTCACAAGACGAAATCATGAGATTTCTTCTAGCTGCAATTGAAGCAATCATGTCAACTGATGTCTCCAGTTGACTTTGGAGGATGCAATATATGATGTTGTACTGAAGTGGTCTAAGCTCAGTGCTCAGAATTCCAGGAGCAACTATACGTTTTAGGTTCACATGCTGGTGTGTTCGTCAGTTTTCCTTACACGACCTGCCGCAAGCTTAGTAAGGTATTAACATGCAATGACTTTGACCATGATCCTTACTCGATCGAGGTACCAAAAGAACCTAAACTTGAGAATATATTAGGTATGCGAATTCCTTGTATGCGAATGTGGAAACAAATATGTTTTGCCTTTGATTAGTTATTATATAGAAGACGGATGTTTCTCAAACACTTGTGAACGCGAATAGTCAAAGTGCAGTTTTTTTTTAAAAGCAGCCTCAACTCCTTTTTCCAGTTTGCATGTGTAAAATGTAATATCAACTTATCATTTTTTTTCTCATCACCTGCTGACAATCTTAACATCCTGCAATATTTCTTCTCTCTAACATAAGTTTAGTGGTAGGTTTCTTGAAAAGAATGTCAGGATATTTATATATGTAAATTGTAGATGAAATTTTACCTTTTCTATATTGATTTTTTACGAAACATCATACAAGAAACTTTAAAGAGCATAGAGAACTTACATAATGGGGCAAATAATGATAACAAGTATAGAACCTGCAATAGTATAATGTTCCTTTGTAGGGGGGCAAATGGGTGTAATTGTCAAGGAGCCTTAAAAAGTTGATAATTAGAAGGTTCTAAGTAGAAATGTTTTGAAGAATTATAGTAACAAAGGAGCCTCGGGCTCAAGAAAACAGCCAGGAGGAGCCTCAGGCTCAAAAAAGCAGTAAGGGGTTAAACCTACTGTTGCCAATGTGCTAATGGGATCTCTCATGAGGAGAAGATACAACCTCTTAAGAAAACTATTACAAATTCTTGCCAATATAATAATATAATAATTAAATAAGATATCATAATAAATTTTTAGTCTATAATTATGAAATATTTATTATAAAATTTCATATTCATTAAGAATAATTTTGTATTTTACTTGTATCAATTTCGATCTTTATAAAAATAATACAATACAAAATATTATTTAAAAATTAATTTAATTTCTTTTAAATATCTTTTAAATATTTATATGTTAAATTTAAAATTATAAATATATAATAATAATTATTATTTAAACTTTTTTACATCTATTGCATAAGAAAAGTATACATATAATAACTTCTTTTCCCCGTGCCTTGCACGCGACATTTGGCCTAATATAAATTATAATTACAAAATTTTTAAAATCTCAAATCAATATAAATACGCTAACAATCAATTTTAGAAATCCTCCTCTAAAAGTCTTCTTCAAATAATTTTTTTGATGAGATTAAAAATTGTTATTAAAGAGATTGAAGATTGAGAATGAGGGCGAGGGTGAGAATGGCGAGGCCGAATCTGTATATATATGTGTGCGTGCATATTTATACATGTATGTGTTGACGAGTGATGACATGAGTTTACCGGAAAAAGTGGTCAGGTGGGTGGCCTAGTTGTCGGAAGGAAGAGGAAGGGAAGGAACAGTCACTGGAAGGAATAACAGCGACGGAATGAGGTGTGGGATAATTATTTTTTATTTTAAATAGATATAGTAATTAAAGTGTAAATAAAATTATTTATATAGATGTAAAATGTAATTTACTTATCTAATGTTTTTAAGTTAACGAAATTTTTTAACAAAAGATTGATGGTGGCCATCAACTCGTTACGCAGTCATATTATTCGGTCATCGATTTATAAAAAATAAAATTTAGCCACTATAAAAAGATTCGGTGGCAAACTTAGCCACCGAAATATAAATTACCCATAAAATTATGTACTTTAACTAATAATTAAAATAAAAATTAATATTTTAATTATAATTAAATAAAAAATTTAATTTGTATATTATATTATATTAAATTATATTATATTATATACTATTTATATTTAATTTATAAATTTAAATATATAAATAATATATATAGATAAATAAATTAAATTAAATTAAATTAAAAATAGTTATTTAATTTAAATAATAAATTTTTATTACTTATTTTTATTTTATTATATTATGTATTTAAATTACTGAGTTAAATACAAGTATTTATCCTATTTAAATATAAAACTTTTATTTATACTATTTTATAAATTATAAATTATATCCCATTTTTATATTTTTCTAAATAATAATTCTAAAAAAATAATTAATTAATATTTTAATTCTAGAAAATTTATTTTCTATTTATATTTTAAAATTAAATTTATATATTAAAAATAAATTAATAACATATTATTTATTTATTAAATTTTTACAGCGGCGGGTGACTAGGAGAGTTGCATAAAGTTCCGCTGTATTTATATTTTAGACTTTAGGTCCGAAAGGAAGATTAATCTTAAGGGGGTGTATTCAATTCAGATTATATAAGATTTTAATTGATTATAAAAAGTCTACAGATTATGATGGAATTGAAGTCTATATAGAATTAGGAAGATTTAAGCGAAGTTTTTCATAAAATTACAAAGAGTCTAATGAAATCTCTCAGATTTCTGGTGGATTTCTGTTTGAATTTTATATATATGAGAATTTTTCAAAATCCATGAGAATTAGTTATTTTTTAAAATCCTTCAAAATCTGTTAGTAATTGAATGCCTCCAGATTTTAAAACACTTTTTACAATCCTAATTGAATACCTCCAGATTTTTTTTTAAAAAAAATCCTATTTGAATACCTCCAGATTTTGAAAGACTTTATAAAATCCTAATTGAATAACGTAGACTTTTTAAATCCAAAAAAATATTTTATAATCGTAATTGAATACCTCCAGATTTTTCAAAAACAAACTATTTGAATACCTAATTCGTATAGATTTTGAACCATTCTTATATATAAAAAATTCAAATAGAAATTCATTACAAATCTAAGATTTTATTAGACTCTTTATAATTCTATGAAAAATCCGCTTAAATCTTCGTAATTGTGTATAAAATTTAATTTTATTATAATCTATAAACTTTTTATAATGAATTAAAACCTTATATAATCTGTAATACCCTAGTGTAATACCCGAGTGTAACGAAATCTTCCCCTCCTCCGCAGTGAAGAAGAAAAATGGTGAAGGCCGTGAGAGAAGCCAACAAATGCGACGCATCACCTGAGTTTATTAGGGT
>JAUEJK010181078.1:0-10735 GCA_032274865.1 Eryngium alpinum
AATATTATGAATAAATTAATAAAATAGACTATGATAAACTAAATATTAGAAATTAATTTATAAATTGAGCTAATTTATATAGAGCATGCTTTTTCTAAAGAATCTCAAAGTACAGTCATCAAAGTGATAGTTTATAAAGTATAGTCATCAAAGTGCAAATTTAGTGAAAGTACAATCGTCAAAGTGCATTTTACTCTTTAACGGGTTATTAACACTTTGCATCTCTACACTTCGAGCAATTCTCAATTTACATATGGACTTTGAAATGTGACAACTAAATGGTCGTACTTTAAGATCTTTAACAGTTTGCATCCCCCTCTCCATTTCCAATTAAAACATCCTAACGCTGTTTATTTAACCCCAAATCAGATAGTAGCCCTAACTATTGTGGTTAAGTTCTTCTCCAAACACATTCATTCTCTCTCTTAAAACTCATGACTCAGATGCATTTTTATGGCAAATGGGCTGTGTAGAGGAAGGCATAGACGGTGACAAATGTTGGACGGTGCTTTCTTAGTTGCGTGGATAATTCACGTGCGTTGTTCAGGAGCTGGGTAGATCCACTAATTTGTGAACGTGGAAGAGAATGTTTGAGGGGTTGAAGAATGTTAGTGATGTATATAATTATTATGGTTTATGTAATGAATCTATAATTTATGAAATATGAATGAAATGAAATTGATTTACTTTATAAATGTTTATTTCAATTATTTGAGGTGGTTGGATCACTTCAGAAGGCACTGTTTGCTACCATTTCCCATCTTCTTCTTCATACTCTGTTTGGCTTTTTCCAACATTCTCAATCTTGTACAAGACTCCCCATTCCAGTTATAGCTTTCATATTGCACACCCAGAGGATTGTTTGTGGCTTGGGTTGGTGATTTATATGCAGTGAAACAACCTCCTTGACTTTTATCTACAATGGTTGATTGGAGTTGCATTTTTGAGTTTAGTTTTTCTTGGATTCCTTCCAGTAATTTTTTTTGTTCTTTTAGGTGTCAGTGACACCACCTGTTTGCTCTTATCTTATGCAACAACAATCATATGCAGAAATTTTCTCTTATTTGAGTTTATGGAATAGATCTAATAGGAGAAGTTTTCAGTGAAATATTGATGAAATTTGGAGATGGGAGGGAATGAATCCTTGTTTTCCCTCTTTATTAAACCATGTTCAGTTAATTGACCACTAACCCTAGTTAATCTAACGACGATATGATTTTTTAACGGAAATTGGGAAGGGGATGCAAACTGTTATAGGTTACAAAGCACAGCCATTTAATTGTTACGGTTCAAAGTCTGTATGCAAAATGAGAATTGCACGAAGTCTAAGGATGCAAAGTGTTAATAACCCTTATTTAACAGAACATAAGTTTTTTTATTCAATGGTATAAAATTAAAAGGTTAAATTATACTTTAAATCTTTTGTTTCGGTTATTCATATACATAAAAAAAATTAGTTTTTGTACAGTCTGATATGTTTTATCTCATAAAATTTGAAATCGACTATTATGTCGTAATTGGGCAACGGAAAAGATACGCGTAATTTACAATTACTAGCAACGCGATAGTTAAAAGTGAAAGGGATATGATTGTCCTTATAAAGCCATATACATAATGTAGTGTATAAATTTATAATACTAAAGTGTCTTCGTTTCCATGTCATAGACAGAGAGAGGATTTTGGAGTTAAGAGGATTTTAAGTTGCGATTTTTACTTTAGTGCCGATTGAAGCTAAGGATGTCAATTAGAGATCCAACTATAGTCGATTCTCCCATATATGGTATGTGTGATATCATTCTCTTGTTAAATTCTTAAATTAATTGTAGAGAACATAAATTTTTGCTTCAAATCAATGTACACGGTGTGGTAGTTGATATATGTGTTCGTATGTGGATTTTGTATGCACATATTTTGTTTACTGTGAACATGTAGATTTTGAATCTAGGATTTTCTTGTTCTGATTTTTGTAGATGCAGATGGTGATTATTTAAGTGTGAGGTTGTATCATGATGGAGTACTAAAATAGATCCATCACATTGAGTATATCGGGGGTTCATTAACAACTTATGATTATTATGATGTTGACACCATAATTGTTGATAATTTGTACTTGAAAGCGAAAGCTTTAAGTCATTGAGGATTAGTTAGTTTCTACTTTAGGCTGCCTGGTAAGTGTTTGGATACATGATTTGTCCTAATCAAAGGTGAGGAGGATGTTACGAAAATGAAGCGCTATGGCAAGGAAAATAATTATCGAGTTGATTTATATGTCCACCACAGTAATAAAGAAGATTATTTACGGCCGAATGCTTATGAGAACTTGTGCCCAGATGATTATGTCATACATGATAGTAATGGAGAGGGCGACTGGAGCGATGACCTAGACGATCATGATTTTGCGGATAGTGATTATGATATGAGTGAAGAAGATGACAAAATATTATATGCCAATATTGATGCGGGGGCTGAATGGACATGGAGAATTAAAGATGGGCTTGGATTTGACAATGACGAGGGTGACAATGATGATGGAGAAGGCAGTGAAGGGGGAAAATGAGATGATTCTTCTGATTTTCATAACATACCAGAAGTGGAGAATGTGGATGACAACACTACAAGGAACAAGAAGCATGACTTTTCTTAGTACATAGACTCTGATGATCCTAAATGGGAAGTGGGAATGATTTTCAAAGATCATACTGAATTGAGGGAAGCAATTATCAAATACATTTACAAACAAGGAAGAATGGTGAGTTTTAAAAAATCTGAGAGGAGTAGAGTGAGAGCAGTGTGTAAGCCTCCATGCAACTGGTTTGTGTATGCATCAATTAATTGGGACAAGTCATTCCAAATGAAGAAAGTGGGACCAAATATACTTTTTTCATTAACATGTCTACTTTTGTCATTGCATTTATATGTTTAGTCCTTTATATATCTAACCCTACTACTGCTTTCTTTATGCCTTAATGGCAGACCATACATGTTGCAGATAACAGAAGGGACTTCCACTCATCAACTTTGGATTTTTGGCTAGAATATACCTCAATGATTTTAGGCTAAATCCAGAGTGAAAGATACCAGCACTTCATAAAAAAAGTTATCCAGAATCTGCAGGTTGATTTTTTAAAATGTGTGTAAAGTAGAGCAAAAAGAAAATGTTTGAGAATAATAAATGGAGTGGATGGAGAGCAATATGAAAAGTTGTGGGACTACATGTCAGAACTTTTGAAGAGAATCGACATTCAACAGTTGACATGGAGTTTGAGGAAGGTAAAATCTACCATCTAATTCTTTATTTTCTGCCAATAATATGTTAGGTATTGTTGTTTACAGTTGTATGTATATATATGTAGGTAATCCTGGTATGTTCAAGATGATTTATATTTGTTTAGGTGGTGTGAAACATGGATTTACGTTAGGTTGTAGAGAAGTTGTAGGACTGGTTGAGACTCATATTAAATATCATCTTAATGAGCAGTTGTTATATGTAGTTGGAGTTGATCCAAATAATTGTATGTATCTAATTGCATATGTAGTTGTGGAGGCTGAATGTAGGGAATCATGGGCGTGGTTTATGAAATTATTTATTGCAGACTTTGATATGGACTTAGGCAAGGCTGGATTGTAATAAGTGATAGGCAGCAGGGTTTGACTAATGTTGTTGCGAATGTGGCTCCTATGGCTGAACATAGGTTTTGTGTTAGGCATATAAACAATAATTTCAAGCATGAATACATAGGTAGGAGTCTGAAGGACAAGATGTGAGTTTGTGCTAGGGCAACTAATGTAGAAACTTTCAATTCAGCTACGAAAAATATAAAGGCAGAAAGTGAGGGTGCCTTTGAATGGCTGAATGATATGCCCAAGCAACACTGGACAAGATCCCATTTTGGGACTGAAGTGAAGAATGACATCTTGTTGAACAATATGTGCGAGTCGTTTAACAAATTAATTTTGTTTCCAAGGGAGCAGGGGATTATGATTATGTTAGAAACAATAAGGGATTATATAATGCAGATGTTACAGAAGAAAGGGGACCATGCATGGGATTGGAATGATGACAGCTTCACACCAAAGGCTGTAAAGTTGATAGGGGAATTTAAAAAATGGAGTGAAGGTTGTTTTTTATTCAGGGTACAATCAATTTGAAGTGACAACTGTTAATGGATCTAAGTTTGCAGTGGATCTTAACAATGCTACTTGTGGATGTAGAAGATCGGATGTAAGTGGCATACCTTGTCACCATGCCATTACAAGTATAAACAAACTAGGACAGAAAGTTGAAGACTATCTTGATGCATGTTACAGAGTGAGGAATTTCAAGAAGTATTACTAAGGTAACTTGATAATATGCAGTTAATGTTGCTATGTTAGGTATATGAATATTTGATTGCTTAACAATGAAATTCTATTTTGACAGGCATAATTTATCCAGGTTTATTATCAAACCTCCTAACATCAAAAAATAACCAGGTAGGCCTAAGAGGAAAAGGAAACATGTTCCAGTTGAAGGACCATTGGCCTATGAGAAAGAATGTGTCAAAATCCTTACCAGGAAGAATCAAGTCAGTTTGAGATAATATCTTCACTAAATTCTGTATATTTTAGCAGTTTCTACGATTGGGGATAGTTTTAATATAGATATATGAATTAGGTGTGGAATTTGCAAGAATGTGGGACATAACATGTTAACTTGTCCTAACAAAAATAAAAATAATAGAGCTTCAACTACTACAGCCAAAAGGGGCAGAAAAAAGAAAGTTATTTTACAGACTGAAGAAGAAACTGATGTAAATCAAGGTGGCAATGAAAATGTTATTGAAGGTGATGAGCAAATGAATGTGGAAGTTAGAACTACAAATATTGTAGAAGGAGGTGAGCCAATGAATTTTGAAGTTAAAAATGGAGAGGGATTTGAAGATCTAGTGGTAGGTGAAAATAAGGGAGCTATGGAAATGAATATTGATCTGGATACACATGTAATTACTCAGCCTACATAAGAAAATGGGAAACCTTTTGTTGAAAAGGACACTGACATGGATAATATTAGTAGAAAAGGAAAAGAGAATGTTGATTTTGTGGAAGTTGAAGATGAGGATCAACCACCCATTGATGTAAGTGTTAGGAAGATTTGAGATCTGAAAAACTTCATGGTCATGTTGAAGAAGACAACCAACCACCACTTGAAATTGCAAAAAAAGAAGATTGAAGAGTTGAGAAAAATAAATGAGGTGCAGAAAAAGATGATACAAGATCAGAATTGGCAATTATCTATAAGTGATTTAAGGGCTACAAGAATGGCAATGAAAGCTAAAGCACTTGAAATGGGAAGTCATATTGAGGAGGAAAACAGTGAGGGGGCGAAGGCAAAGAAAAAAGTGAAACAAATGGACCCATCAATTGATATATGTGTCAGAAGAAGTGGTAGGCTGAACAAACCTAAACCATTAGAGGTAAATTTTCTTTTGGAAACTAAATTTACTGCTTTTTTACACTACACATATGTCCTTACACTTTATTTGTGTTTGTAGTCTCAGTTCACAAATACTCATCAAAAACTGCTCTAGTCATTGATGATGATAATGCTGCTGCTAAGACTGAAAAATAGTGTAAGGTAGAAAAACTGAGGCCAATTAGAGCCACAAATGATCCTCCTCAAACTTACACTGGACCATCACTTATTGGTCAGTCACAGGGACCACCAGTTAAATAATTTAAAACAATGGTTGGAGGTGTCAATATCAAGGCAAAAGGATTTCTCAATAATGAAAAAATAGTTGTCACAAAAAAGGCTTTGACTGATGCATTGGGCAAGGCGAAAAAAATCTGCTAAATCGGACAACTCTGTGGAGATGCCTGACAAGGAATCTGCAGAATAAGCCTTAGCCAATGAGAACTTTTGTTTTGATGCAATTATCTAACTATTAAACTATGTAGGGAAAGACTATTTATTTTGCTACTATTATGTTCACAAGTAGTTGCTTGTGATGTCTATTTGGTTAGTTAACTGTGGAGACTTCAACTGGATTTTATAAATGTTATTTTATTGTTGTTTATGTGCCATACTTTATTGCACTGTTATTTATCTGTTATGATCATGTTTTTTTTATACTAAAATTTAACTATTAATCAACTACTACTTTCTCACTATTATGTTCACAACTGGGAGAAGTTCATATCATATTAAAGACTATTCCATTCATTAAAACTAATGTCAAATAACCATATTTAAGGCTTCATTACACTGACAATGATAGCACCACTATCCTCTAATTTATTTCTCTAACTGGTACAACTGCATTCCATTTCCATTCCTCTCTTCACTCCCATTGTAGTTCGGTAGGAATATAATCCAAACAAAACAAATCACAAGTGCAATCATCAGATTCCTCTCCTTCTTTTCCTTCACTTCATTCTCACTTTCCAAGCCATCAATCCTCCTTAACAACCCATGTATGACATTGACACACCTGGTATAAGGTTCTGGATCAACTCAATGCAAGAAATTATATCCTCTTCTACCATTAGCCTGCAATTACACAAATATTCACACAACTAATTCTTTGATTTCCAGCACTGCAAATACTTCTAAATTAGGGTTCTTACCATGTAAAATGGGCATCCCCAAAACCTTCTTCCTAGATTCATCTCAGTTCACGATATTTTAATCACCGCCCTTACTCCACAATTGCAAAAAAAAAGCCATTACTACCTTCAGTTACAGAGAGAAAATGATAAGAACAGTGCTAATTGAAAAGGGGGGGAGATGTATATAACATCTGATTTTGGCGCCATATACGATTCCAAATACGTATCCGATCAAACAATATGATCTCCAATACGTAGTAACGCCACTTCACTCGTCGTTACCTTTTTTCATTAGGCAATCACAGCAGAAGGGTCAATTTTAAATTTTACCAGACAAAACGTGTCAGAATGTAAAAAAATTTAAGAAAAGGGTGTTATGTGTATGGATAACCGAAACAAAAGGTTTAAAGTGTATTTTAGCCAAATTAAAAAGATTCTTGTTTTAAAAAGTTTTTATTTTTCATGTGATTTTGATAATTGGACACGTAAAACATAAAATCCGAATGTGCTAAAAAGGCTAAAATTACACTATTATCTGTAGTTGTATTTGTTATTTAACCGACTAAAAAACATCAACTAAAAACACAATTATTCAATTTGTTTAATGGAGAAATTTTGGTACAATCTATTAGCACATATAGCATGATATACATATTAAATTTTGTCCCTAACAACTTACGGTTTTACGTGAGTTAGTTGTTTAACATGGTATCAGAGCGCTTTTAGCCTAACGATCTCGAGTTCGAGTCCTGTGCACCTCAAAAATCTCAAATATTTTATTCAAATGCCGATGAACATCTTTATGACACCGACGAAAAAAATCCATCCAAAAAGTGACTTTCGAGTGATGGTTCTGTTCAAAAGTATAAAGCATGACTTGTGGCTAGGGTTTTCAATAACAACAACAACCATGTGTTTAATTTAAGAAAACTTTTAGACCAGTCATAAAACCAGTCACGACCTGAATGTCCTGGGCACCCCAAAAATCTCAAATATTTTATTCAGCTACTGACGAACATCTTTTTGACACCGACGAAAAAAAATTGGTGCTCCACTCTTTAAGTCCAAAAAGTGACTTTCGAGTGATGGTTCTATACAAAAGTATAAATCAAGACTTGTGGCTAAGGGTTTTCAACAACAACTAGGTGTTGAATTTACGGAAACTTTTATACCAGTCACATAACCAGCCATGATCCGAATTGTATTGAGTCTTATTTTATCTCGTGACTAGCCTTTAACACATTTGGATATCAATAATGCATTTTTAAATGGAATGTTAGATGATGAGGTTTATATGCAGCACCCTGCGGGCTTCATTCACTCTTCTCATCCAAATTATGCTTGTCGCCTTCGTAAAACCATTTATAGACTTAAACAGACACCTCATGCATGCTATATAGCTATGAAAAGTTTTCTTTTGAAGTCCGGCTTCAAAAATTCAGTTGCATGTGCTTCTCTTTTTATTTATAATAAGGCTGATCACACTTTCCTATTTCTTGTATATGTGGATGACATAATTCTTACAGGGAATTTAACATCATTTTTAAATGCGTTTGTCTCTACTCTTGATGAGAAATTTTCCTTAAAGGATCTTGGGTATTTACATCATTTTCTTGTCATAGAAGTTGTTCCAACAACATATGGTTTATTCTTATCACAAGCCAAACACATCTCTAACTTGTTATCCATACAACAACTAGAATGGGCTAAAGTTGCTGCTACTCCTAATTTAACATGATGGTACTAAATCTTGTGATCCTACAAAATATCAACAACTTGTAGGAGGCCTTCAGTATCTTTCCATCACTCTTCCAGATATTTGCTTCGCAACCAATCGTCTCTCTCAATATATGCATGCTTCTACTGAAATGTATTGGTCTGCCTTGAAGCGAATTCTGTGATATCTTAAAGGTACTATACAACATGGTTTATTCTTGAATAAGATATCCTAGTTTCATATAACTGCCTTCAGTGACTCAAATTGGGGTGAACACGTGACACTGGACGATCCACTACTGGTTACATTGTTTACTTTATTTCAAATCCTATTTCTTGGAAGTCATCAAAACATAAATATGTTTCATAATCGTCTTCTAAAGTCGAGTATAAAGTTGTTGCTAATGCAGCCGCTGAAGTTCTCTGGATCAAACACTTATTATCTGAGCTTCATATATCAATACCTTCACCCCTAGTACAGAGGCTCAATATCTAAGTTTCAATCCTGTTTTTCATAGTAGAATGAAACATATTTCACTCGACTATCATTTTGTCCGTGAAAAAGTTTCTAATGGCACTCTCAAGTTTCATCATTTACATACGAAGGATCAGTGGGCTGATGATCTTACAAAACTTCTACCAAAAGAGCTTTACTTATATATCCAATCCAAGATGGGAGTCACAGATGGCAGCTCCATCTTGAGGAGGCGTAACAACAGTTCTTATTTTAAGGCTTGTACCAGAATAATGGATATGGATAAGAACTTTTAATGTAAATGTTATCCAGTCCTGTTAGGATCAGATTATACAATAAGTTAGTAGAAAAAATATGATGTTCCACTCTTCAAGTTCATAAAGTGACTTTCGAGTAAGGGGCGTATTAGCACATATAGCATGATATACATATTAAGTTCACTCACCTAAAACCTCAAGGTGTTAAGGAGAGAACTTAATATATATATGTATATATGGGGCAGTTACGTATACCACGCGGTATACGTAATAGAATCTTACCACACATTCGTCACCGTTGGATAATGTGTTGGATGGTTGGGATGGCTTCACCCCGCTATCATTTTCAATGGTAGGGAGACATCCCGCTAGAATTTCTGGCGCTGGGTTTTCCCCCCACTAGAAGTGATAGCGATGGGTGACTTTGTGTTATTTTAGCGTGTGTTTGGAATAGAAGAGGAAATAGGAAATAGCGTGATGGATGTCTTCCGCAAGCTTTCTTAGTGGGAGGAAGAGCTCGGAAAAACAGGCGGTGGCAACTTTTCTAAACATAGTTACAGTTTAAAATTCTCTTGAAGTTTAGGTGTTTCCTAGTCGGCGGCGGTGACGTCTCTCTGATTTTAAGTGTGTCTCGCCTGAGACACTGTCGGATTACGAATGCGGCGACGGCCAAATTACTTAGGGTTTATATTTGTGTGACTTTGTGTATGGGGTCTGTAAGCATGTGGAATGGCCGAGAGCGGACCTTTTTGGATATATAATCCAAGTTGAGGGTAGAGTTACGGGAACAACCATTCTGATAGAAAACTACTTTCACGTTCGGTTCAAAGAGCACTTTTTTCGTTGAGAATTCGCCGTTCTCTTTCGTGTGAATTCCCCAGCGGTGAATTAAAAACTTGTGGGCACTATCTATTCCATCTCTCGAGCCCCGAATAAACCCCCCCTCGGATTACATATCTATTTTGACTATATATATATGGGCACATGATATCTATGAGGGTTCACCCACCCCGGTTACAACATTCCTTTCTATTGCGCCTAAAATCTCTATTTCTGCTAATATTTCACGTGTTTATATTTATGGTTCTTATGGTCGTGTGTGTGAGTTTGTGTGTTCAAATTGTGTTTAATGGGGTAGTGGGGCCGCCACGCTATCAATGATTGTGGCAGTGGTTTAGCGGGGGGTTGGGAAAATTAAAAAAAATTGCCAACTTCAAAAAACACCCATTACTGAACTCGAACTACCCACCTATCGACCGTAGAAGACCCCTTAAACCACTCTGCTAAATACACATTTTAATTAAACACATGACCTTTATTATACTTAGACTATACAAGTACAATGTCTCTCATACTTTTTTTATTTTTCTGTTATTTACAGTTACAATTTTTGAATTTTCTCTATTTTTTACTTTCTTTATTTTTCAAATATATAAGATACTAAATAATTTTTCCAATTCTAAAAAAATTATATGACTTACGTAACAATATAACTCGACTCCATTTTACGAAATAATCAACACAAATTCAGGAGCGGGCTTTATTTTAAATTAATATTAATTTATGTTTATTATTATTAATTCAAACCTAACTTATATAAGAGTTGAGCTTATTCTTATCTCCCATTTTATTATTTTCAAAATATTAATCAAACCATATTTATTGATTTTTAATCTCACTTTATTATATTATCTTACTC
>JAUEJK010181291.1:0-10734 GCA_032274865.1 Eryngium alpinum
TTGTAGAGCTTCTTCTTTAAGATCAACTTCAAGCTTCTTGTATTAATAAGAACACTTGTAGTTACACCAGGAGCTAATTCTTAGACAAATGCACATCATCAAACTTTAATACATTTTCCTAACAACTTTGAATTATTCTTTCAACATAGAGTTGAGAAATATTATAAAAACAGATCATTTAAGTAAGTGATATAGCAGCTGGCAAGATTTCTACCTACGAACTTTAGATGAATGATATCAGAATAAGAGCATGAAGAAGGCAAGTGCTCCATACCCTCATCTCCTCCCATACAAAGCTAACACTGCTCGGGGTAGTCTGCATACCAAGAAGAATTTCTTTTTATGCAGTAAGAATTATTCCATGACAAATGAGCCATAAATGGAAAGCAAATCTATCAACCACAACCTTATGCCGAATCAAGCTATATCATTCGACAGTAGGTGCAACTCCCTAATCTTTTCCAATTACTTTGTCTTTAATGAATTTTAAGTCATCTTAAATGATAGTATCTAGCTTGCCAGAAATTGTAAGTGAAGGCTAAACCCAAACACTCGGCTCCAATGAATGTAGTCTTGAGAAACATGAAGCTGTTGAGGATTAAAAGTTGGCAAATTCTACGTGTCGTTGCTAGTTCCTAATATGGATCTCAAGCTAGCAATATAACTATGGCCGGAGGAAGTGATCATTTGGGATGTGGGAAGTGACATAAGCAGGTTTTCTTGAAAGAAGCATAACTGTCCACATGAACATCATAGCTAACAAATTTCATAACTAATTTCCAATTCGAGGAACAATTATCAGTCAATTAATTGCTCGGAAAAGGTTTTAAAATATTTAAAGTTACTAGAGTAAATCATCTTCGCCCGGAGAGAAGTAATATATTAAGTTGCCATATCCTAAAGATGGAGTAGAATTTTTGCAAGATTCCAAGCTTCAGGGCATTTTACATCCATGACTCTTACATTATTGGGCAAACATATAGTTTCTCAAGAAGCTTTGGCAGTATATTGGTTGTAACATCACCTTTTCAAAAGAAACATGTCATAATAAATCGAATCAAAGGAATAATTGCCATAGGAAAAATAAACTATCACACAAATAAGCCACTATCACACAAATAAGCCAGTAAAGGGACCAAGACAAATTTAATAAGTTGAGATCCCCAAGCAAATGAAAGAACTTTATTTACCCAAACATTTCTCTTAGTACTAAGTTGTTCATTAAGAAAAATGCAGTGATTAACACCAAGCCTAGAAAATATAGTTGACATACCCAAAAACATGACAGACAAAGAGGTCTTGTGGCAGGATTACATATCTATAATGTAACCATGTTCGTAAAGAAGCATCATCTCTTGAGTGGATTGGCAACCATTCCACAAACCATTCACATTGTTTGGAAGATAAACTTGTGGCAATGCGAGCGTATATTAAGGAGATAATCAAAGGAGGAAAGCGTAAAAGTTCAACAACATAACAATAAAGTCCTAATTGATGCATTTGGGGTTTCTGTAGATCAATTTTAAGTGCATATTTAGAAATCCTTACTTTACTGCCACAATTATTAATGAGCCCTTGGACCAAAAGAATATTACTTGAAATCATTCTTCAAGGATGAAAGCATTTTAATAGTGGATACGACATGACTTCATTGAGTCTAGAGGCAAGGATTTTTGCAATACACTTATAAGGTGCTGTGCAAAGAGATATTGACCTAGTCTTTCATTTGGGAAGCATTAGGACTTTAAGGTACAAGAACAATTGAAGTCCAATTAGCATCTTTACATAAAAAATCCAAAGTAGTTTAATACTCTAACATTCATATCCTCGTATAAGCAAGCACAAACTTCACATCCTCTTTTATGTGGTGCCCTGTTCCTCTGACAATAGTATCCTTTAGAAATCCTTCTTAATATGATTTAATTTAATTTTATATGATTTTGAAGTAGAACTCGACGGCATCCACTTATACATAAAATTTAGTAACATATTTGTAATATATATTAAAATAAATTATTATATAATTTTTCGTATATATAATGGTAATAATTACATTAATTAAACATATGTTATCTATATATAAAAGTTAGAAATTAGTAGCAGGTTTAGGTTAAAACTATATAGAGTTAGCACTCTATTACAATTTACAATTTACAATATTATAATTTTGAAGACTATAACTATTGGTACAGGTAGTCAGGGGCACATGCCACATGTGCCTCCCAGACACGCAAAACGGCGGTAACCACGCACGTCCTATATTTCTCCATACATTATGGATAATGCCAACATATATCTATATATGATTATCATTACGTATCTTCTTATTGTCACATTAATTACTTAGTATTTATCTACATCCAGGCTAACTACTTGAAGAATTGATCTCCGAGGATTCTACCTCAGACTATTATAGATAAGAACTCTTAACCTAATTCCAAGTTCCAACTTTTATCGCTACACACTTATTCTCATTTTACCCTAGTCATATCTGAGGCCTTTACTGGTTACCGGAGCTGAATAGGGGAGATCTCTACATGCATTCATTCATTTGCAGGTCTTTCGGAGCTCTGTCTTGGAGGGACGAAATTATGCATCAACAATTGGCACTAGAAGGAGGACCAGGTATATTTAGAAGGTGAAATCTGATATTTGCAGCTTTTATTTGTCAAAAATAGTTAGCCCAAACACCAACCCATTTAGAATATCCATAAATGGCACCATCCCAAACTCTTTCATCATATAGACTTCTCCAAATTGAAAAAGCCGCTCGATAGAAGGGTCCAGCGGGAAGATTTGTCAGTAATGCTAATGGAGTCCTCCGCTTTGTCATCGATAACCCAGATGCGCCCCCTCGATTTGAGGTGCACGCCGATCTTAGGGACTTCCTTAACAGCCGCAAAAATACCCACTCGCCGATGCCTCCACGCATCAGGTACACGGTGCTTGACTTTACTGCGAAGGAGAGGGCTGCGCGTTGTGAGCAGCAGAGGAAAAGGGAACAGGAGGAGAGAGTCAGAAGGCTCCAGGGAGAAAGTGACAGAGCAGCTCTTCTAGCCTTGGAGCTGCAGTAAAAGGAGTTAGAGGATGACCCGCAGCTCCTTAGAAGTCGCCTTTGTCACTGATGAAGGAGATAAAAGCCCTACCAGGAGAGGCGAGGGGAGGAGAAAAACCCTGAAAGGGAGAATCTTGAAAACTCTCGCCCCAAGTCCAAAGGAAAATCTAAGCCGCGCTACCCTTTATCTGATGACTCTGACAGTTCTGATGAGGACAATATTAGTAGGAGAGTTTCAAATATTTAGAAGATAACGATGGGAGGAGGAAGGGACTTCTACACTGAATCCCCTTTGGTTGAGGAAGTGAGAAATCACCGGCCAGGCAAAGGGCCGTCATGTCCCAAAATCAGTCAATACAATGGAAAAACTGAACCTGAAGATCATGTAGTTGAGTATGAGAGACTTATGCAGATGGGGGGGGGATGATGATATAACTATCTGTCGTATGTTTGAATGCTATCTCAAGGATGGAGCAAAGAATTGTTACCACACCTTAAATCCAAACAACATTCACTCATTCGAACAACTCAAGAGGAAGTTTATTAAACATTTCTCTTTCTACATGAGGAAAGGAAAGGAAAGTATACATATTGGTTGGTGAACTTTAAACAAAGGCCTAATGAGAAGATGGTCGATCATATGAAACGAGTTAAGGAGGCTTGTGAGCATGTTAATAATCAGGATGGAAAGCAGGCGATGGCCTTGTTAAGAGGAGGACTGGACCCAGCCACGAGCAGAAAGCTTAGGAAGTCATTCTACGACTTCCCGTCTGAAAACTTGGAGGACATGTTTAGCAGAGCAGATAACATTCAGCTTAGGGTGGAGACCTTGGGGGAGGAAGAGAAACCGATGAGAGTTTTCGACAGACCTGGCCGAAGGGGTAGTCGGTCGCCAAAAAGGGGGAGAAGTTAGTCTCCCCACCAGAAAGGAAATAAAAGAAAGACAAAAGACTTAAGGGAGCAGTTAAAGAGGAATATAGGGGAGCCTGATTTCACTCCCCTCAATACCAGCAGAGCATATATTCTAAAATATGATTAAAAGGGATAGAGATTACAAGAGGCATGAGAAGCTTAACGTGCCTGACCACCAGAAGGACAATTCCAAGTGGTCTGAATACCATGAGGACCACGACCACAGTACCAACGACTACTAGTAGCTCAAAAAACTTATTGAAAAGATGATAAAGGATGGAGAATTGAAGCAGTATATTGAAAAAGATAGAGAAGAAAAAAGAGGTGCACAGGACATGAAAGGCAGACAGGACATGGGTGGAAGAGATGTCAGGCAGGCCGGACGACCGGATAAATACCACACTGACAATCATATCATCTAGGGAGGAAGCATAATGGGGAGATCCACTAAAACAACAAAGAGAATGTACGCCAAAGACATAAATAAATTGTACAGAAATGTAGACCGCTCGTAACAATTTGTCCCCATATACTTCCCACAAGACGACTTTGAGGGTGTCACTTGGCCGCACAGAGATCCATCCATCTTCACTTGCATTGTGGACCATCACAAGATAAGGAAAGTATTGGTAGATGGTGGAAGTTCGATCAATGTCTTATTCAAATATACTTATGATCAAATGCAACTGTTAGGGAAGAAAATGGTTCCATCCTCAGAGCATTTATTGGTGGGTTTTGGGAATAACTCTATTGAAATACTGGGGGGGATATAATTAGATATGACAATTGGAACATTTCCTCCAAATGCCACTCAAAGCCTGTTGTTCTATGTGGTAGATGTGCCGATGCCCTACAACATGATTGTGGGACGCCCCATGTTGATTGACTTCTAGGCAATATACTCTCTGGCACATTTAAAAATGCAGTTTCCTATCAAGGGTGGAATATGGGAAGTCAAAGGAGACCAAGTGACAGCAAGGACCCTTATGGTAGAAGAGATGATTGATCATCAGAAAAAGGATGAAGAGGATAAGGATCCTTATGCCTGGAAAATAAAGAAAGAAGAACAACCAGAGCCCGCCAAAGCAACAGACACCACTTTAAACATTGAACTAGCGCCTGGGAACCAAGAAAAGATGATATCTATAGGAGCCGACCTCCCAGTGGAAGAGAAGGAAATCCTGATAACCCTATTGTGCGAATACTCAAAAAAATTTCCTGGGGACTAGAAGATACGCCAGGCATCAGTAAAGAGGTTGTTGTCCATTGCTTAAATGTTGATCCCAAGCACAAACTGTGAGGTAAAAAATATGGAACTTTACCCCTGAACGCCAGAAAGTAATTGAAGAGGAGGTGGAAAAGTTACTGCAAGTAAATTTTATCAAAGAGATCCACTATCCAGAATTGCTAGCAAACGCAGTGGTAGTCAAGAAGCACAATGGCAAGTGAAGAATGTGCGTGCACTACAAAGATCTAAATAAATCATGCCCTAAGGAACATTACCCACTACCAAGTACTGATCAGCTAATTGATGCCACCTCTGGGTTTTCAACACTTAGCTTCCAGGATACTTTCTCAGGATATCACCAGATAGCTATGAAAGCTGAAGACATTCCAAAAATTACCTTCATAACCCCTAAAGGTACATACGCCTATTTAAAATTTCTTTTCTGATAATAAATGCAAGGGAGACATATCAACGGATGATCAACCATGTCTTCCGAAAGTAAATTGGAAGGAATAAGGAGTGCTACGTTGACGACATGATTGTAAAAAGTAAAGGGGATCACATAGGCAACCTAAGAGAATGCTTATAGACTCTTAGGGAACCCCAGATGAGAGTCAACCCAATAAAGTGCACCTTTGGAGTGAGGTCAGGCAAGTACTTGGGTTAACTAGTCAGTCAGCATGGAATAGAAGCAACCCCAGAAAAAATACAGGTCATACTGGACATGGAGGCTCCCAAAAATAAAAAAGAGGTTCAAAGGCTGACCGGGCGCCTGGCAGCCCTCAGGAGGTTCATTTCTAAGTCAGCGGAAAAGTCACTTCCCTTATTTGATGTCCTGAATGGCAAAGAAGAATTTATTTGGACGGAAGAATATAATAAGACTTTTGAACAAGTGAAAGAATACTTGTCTTCCCCTCCACTTCTTACCAAGCCAGATAAAACTGACCCATTGCAACTTTATTTGGCGGCATCAGATCGGGTGATAGAATCTGTTTTGATCAAGGAGGAGAAGGGCACCCAAAAACATGTGTTTTACATCAGTCATGTCCTCAAGGACGCTGAAACTATATACCTAAACCTAGAGAAGCTGGCATTTGCGTTAGTGACAGCCGCTAGGAAGTGGAGGCAGTACTTCCAGGGAAGGACCATTGAGGTGATTACCGATCAACTTCTCAGGAAAATTTATAGAAAGTGGAAACTTCGAGCAGGTTGGCAGCATGGGCAATTGAGCTTAGTGAGCATGACCTGGAGTTTGAGCCAAAAATGGCTACAAAAGCCCAAACATTAACAGATTTTATAGTTGAATGCACTTTCTCAAGTGCAACAGAGCCGGTGGCAGACACTTCCACCTAGTTAGATTAAAACATCCCCACCCGAAATATCAGGCAAGAGAAGACCTGGAAGCTCTTTGTAGATGGCTCGGTGGCAGAATGAAAGTATTGAGCTGACATGGTGCTTGTCAGTCCTGAAGGTTTTGAGATATCACAAGAGTGAGGTTTACTTTTACACTTACTAACATGAAGCAGAATATGAAGCACTATTGGCAAGAATGACGTTAGCCAGGAATGTGGAAGTTAGGCATTTAGTAGCACACAGTGATTCGTAGCCGGTAGTCAAACACATATTTGGAGAATATGGTCAAAAAGAAAGTCGGTTGAAAGCATATGTTGCAGAGGTAAAGGAGATGGCTAAAAATTTCTGGGTTTTGAGCTGGTGGGCATTAAACCGTTCAGAAAATGTAAGGGTTGATGCCCTATCTCACCTTGCTACGATGGACATCAAATAGATGGATGACACCATATACATTACAGAGGTCAACCACTCAGCGGTGAAAGGCAAGCAAGTGATGCCTATAAGACAAGAGGTCAACTGGATGACACCGATCAAAAACTATTTAGAGAGAGGCATACTGCCACTGGATGATGCTGAAGCCCATAGAGTAAATAAAAGTCTGCCAACTATACTTTGGTGCATAATATGCTATACAGAAAGTCAATAAGCAACCGTTGCTATGATGTTTAACCCCATATGAGGCTCAGAAGGCCATAGAGGAAGTGCATGAAGGGCACTGCTCGATCACCTGGAAGGAAAAACCCTAGTTTTGAAAATATTAAGGCAGGGTTACTATTGGCCAAACCTACGCGCCGATGTAGTAGAATACATGCAGAAATGCCATAAATATCAGATGTACTCAAACAGACCTCTGAAGCCAGCTATAGAGCTCTCTCCCATTCTGTTTTTGATTCCATTTGTCATGTGGTGGTGGACATAGTTGAAAAACTGCCAAAGTCAAAAAGACATGCAATCTTCTGCATAGTGGAGGTTGACTACATGAAAATTTTTGCAGAGGCCTGACCACTAAGCGCCATAACTGAAGCAGATTGTTAGAAGTTTGTCCTAGGATACATTTTAATGAGGTTTGGGGCACCAAAGTTCATAGTGTCTGAGAATGGAACACATTTCATTGACAAAAAATTCACCGCCTTCCTGAACAAATACGGAATAGCGCACCACACAGCCTCTGAGGGATACCCTCAAGCAAATGAGCAGGTAGTGAGCACTAAGAAGGCGTTATTCAAAAGGATTGAAAGGAGGTTGGATTGTGCTGAAGGATTGTGGGATGATGAACTTTATATTGTTCTGTGGGCCTAGCACACTATTCCCCGCACCGCCACAGGAAAAACGTGCTTCAAGCTCACACACGGAACAGAGGCGCTAGTTCCCATTGAGGTAGGAATGCCCTCCTATAGAAATACATGTTTCAGGGTGGATGAGAATGTTGAGGGCATCAAAGCGGATAAGGACTTCTTGTAAGAGCTCATAGAAGAAGTGGTAACCTGCATTGGGCATTCAAGGTTAGAGACATAGTCCTAAAAGTGGTACTGGTGGAAGATAAAAGAGGTAAACTGATGGCCAACTGGGAAGGGGCCCTATAGGGTAGTAGAACTCCTAAGACCTGACGGCTATAAGTTAGAAACCATGGATGGAGAACCAGTCAAAAATAGTTGGAACGCAACATATCTCAGACGATGTTTTCAGTAAGAGTAGTGAAGCATTTTGTTTTTCCATTTATAGTTACAAAACATGTAACCGTGAATACATTGCGGTTTAAAATTTGAATAAAACGGACGAGTTTCTTTGCTTTTTATGATTGGCTGTCTACCACTCAACTAAATTTTTTATATCGTGGCAATTTAATAAAAGTTTGACGACGATTGATTATATTCATATTCAGGAAATTTATTAAAAAAATTGGCGACAATTGATTAATTTCATAGCCAGACAACTTAATAAAAGTCTGGCGATGGTTGATTAAATTTATAGCCACGTAATTTGATAAAATTTTGGCGATTGATTGATTAAGTTCATAGCCAGACAACTTAATAAAAGTGTAATGACGATTGATTAAATTCATAGTCAGGTAATTTAATAAAAATTTGGCAACGATTGATTAAATTCATATATAGACAACTTAATCAATCGTCGCTAGACATTTGTTTTTTAAGTTCATAGTCAGGTAAATTTAATAAAAGTCTAAAGAGGATTGATTAAGTTCATAGTCAGGCATATTTAATAAAAGTCTAACGACGATTGATTAAGTTCATACTCAGACAAATTTAATAAAAGTCGGGTGACGATTGATTAAGTTCATAGTCATGCAAATTTAATAAAAGTCTGGCGACGATTGATTAAGTTGATAGTCAGGCATATTTAATAAAAGTCCGACGATGATCAATTAAGTTAATAGTCAGGAAAATTTTATAAAGTCTGACAACGATTGATTAAATTCATAGTCAGGTAATTTAATATAAGTCTGACGATAATAAACCAAGCTCATAGTCAAACCATATAAATTTTTAAAAGGCGACTGAGGTCATAGTTGATTTGATATCAATTTAATTAACCAAGTCATTATAGAGTTGGATAACAATATGAACATACAGTCAAGCAGTTTAAATTTAATTATTGCCTGACAAGCATGTTCAAAAATTTGTATTCAAAACAATTAAGGTTGCTACATTAAGCTTCTATGCAGTCAGGCATTTATCTTGCCCAGTTACATTATTGAAAACATAAAAAAACTACTTATAGCCAGGCATAAACACTATTCGACTACACAGATTTGAATGGTAATAATGTCGGCTATGACACAAAAAAAGATACGGCAACTTGATTATTTTTCAATACTAATAAGTTAACACATGAAAATAAATTCATATCAAACCGGCAAAATAAGCCCGAAAAGCCGAATCCAGTTGAATAAATTCATAGTGAAAGGGCAAAATCTGCCAAAAAAGTAAAAATATAGTCCAAAATACAAATACAAGTACTCCGGGAATTCCCGGGCCATCAGTCCTCACCATCACTAGGGGCTGAATTGTCCTCGGACTTATCTTTAGGATGGGGAGGAGAAGAATTCTACCCAACATTCTCTGTATTAGAGAGAGTAAGATCATCTGTAGGAACTTCCAAATAGTCAGGGTAAGGTAATCCATTAGCTTTCATCATCTTTAGTACTCGGGCTTGGCACGCCTGCCACTAATTAGTTTCTGCATTAATAGTTCTTTTGGATTCCTTAGCTAAGGCTCGATCACGATGCCCAACCCTCCTGTGTAATTGGGTAATTCTCCTCACAGACTTCTCCTTCTTTAATTAAAGCCTTTCAACCCGATTTTCAAGCTCCTGGACCTTGTCAATCCGACTTTCAAGTTCTCGGACCTTGACATCCAAAGCGTCAACCCTTTTCTTTTCACTTTGTGCGGCCTCCTGTGCCCACTCCAACTTACTGTCTGACCTCTCCGCTCGAGAGGTAGAAGTGGCCACCCAACTCTTGACATAAAACACACAAATTTCAAGTAAAGTAGAGATAGATGTATAACAACACAAAAGTAGATGTCAAGAATAATACATACCTGAGCCACATGCCAGAGTACCATTCGATTGATCTGAACTTACAACAACTGATCAAACATGTATTTGTCTCCCGGGCAATGCATAAGGCCCGCCAACTCATTGGGCCCGGAAGACAAAGGAGGAGGAGAAATAGTTTTATGTGTCAGGTCAACCTCAGTCCTCGGGCGCTTTGACCCACTCACAGCAGTTGGTGGACCGGGAGTTTTCCTAATTTCCCGAGTGGCACCTGAATCCGTTGGCTGCTCATCCGGAACCTTAGGCGCAGTAGAAGAGGCTGAGGCCTTCTTCGTCTTCTCACTCGCCCGAGCACGTGATTCGACCTGAACTCTAGCAAGATCCACTTTCCTGCCCACTATCAATAAGATAATTACACATCAGTCGGGCATACATGAAAAGGAAATATCTTACAAGTACACAATAAATACAACGATTTTGGCTCCTCTAACCAAGCTGATTCTTGAGCTCTTTCTTTTGATATACAACCCAAAGAAGGGTCCGATAACTTTTGGAAGTCGGTCAATTCTTGAGGAGACAGGTCAGGTTTCCACCTGTCAGGCTTTACGTACTTCCACAAGGAATATCCACGGAGCCCGGTGCCAGATAAAAAAACCCATTGGCGTTCGTT
>JAUEJK010181397.1:0-10732 GCA_032274865.1 Eryngium alpinum
CAGTTGGAGAGAAAAAAGGAAAAATGGTGATTTGAAAGCCAAGTATATATATATATATATATATATATATACACACAAATGAAGGGTCAAGATTGAACCCAAAATTTGAATGAACGGCTAAGATGGACCAAATTCTCTCCACTTGGATGAAACCTGAACGTCCAAGTCATTCGGCTAGTCGGCCTTGCCGCTAAACTAGTCGGCCTAGTCGCCTAATTAATCGGCCTAGAGGCTTAACTAGTCGGCTTGGTGTACTGCCGTAGGCCTAAAATATTCTTCATGCTACTCGGATGGTCGACTCTGACTAATCCAATCCCGAATATTCAGCCCACTAAAATATCAAAAACACTTTTGGCCGAGTAGATAAAAGTCACATGGCCGACTCGATAAAACAATTCGGACCATCTTGAACAAGGCCCAACTTTAGATTTTACTTAGTCATCTCCCAAGCAGATATTGAGAGATGACTGGGGACTTGTGGGAACTTGGGCCTGGACAGATCATTTGGACAATAAGCCCATGTGGTTGGACCTAGGCTGGTAGGCCAGATATATGTTATCTTCCTATCTACTGGATCTCACGTGCCATTCTGATTAGAGCTACAGAAATCTGAGCCCGGACCGGTCATTTGGGTCGGGTGCCCGACCATCCGGATTGGATAGTTGAACCGCCCAGTTGGAACTCTTCTACATTTTAGGGGCCACGTGCTATTTACAATGTGACGCTTCATTTATCCACAAATATTAGATAATTATCTGTATATATTTCTTATCATTATCTGATTAGGAATTGGACTCCTAGAGGGACTCTATCAAGTCCAATTGACCAGGAAGAGAGACTTCTACTGGAAGACAATAACTAACTCCTATAAATAAGGATCAGTTAACACTTTATCAGGTTCCTCTAACTCTCTAGACACACAGATACACCTTTGTCATTGATTTTAGCCCATTTATACAGATTCCCTTTCTCATTCTTACACCGGAGGTGAATCAGGGAGAAACCTCCTCGCATTCATTCCATTTTGCAGGTTGTCGCGGCGACGATTCCGGACCGACGAAAACCAGCATCAACATTGGTGCCGTCTGTGGGAAATCTGTAAATTCCGGCGGCGAAATCTTTGACATCTTCACAAAATCTCCATTAAAATGGCCAATAACACCTCCAATAATGACCCTTTCAGAATTGCGGTCAACCGGATCACCCCAAACTCTCTCTTCATCTACAGTCCCACCAATACCACTCTCAGATCGACCAGAACCACCCGTGGTTCCACCGCAAATCGTACTCCCAGGACATCTGACCCATTCATTGCCGATGAAAACGGAGTTGTCCCACTTCGTACATGATGATCCGGAGAACCCTACATCATTCCAAGTTCATGCAGATCTCAGAGAGTTACTCAATAACAGGCGTGGGCTGCGCGGCCCGTCCCCTCTGCACGTTGGACGATCTCGGTTGACCTTTGAAGAGGAAGAACAGCCCAATCACCTTAGTTTGGCCAGGACCACTCAAGAGAGAATCATGAAAGCAAGGGAAGAAAGGGCCAGGAAGGCTAGGGAAGAAAGCGCGAGAAAGGCACAGGAGCCAAGTGATAGAGAAACACTCATGGCCTTGAAGCTACAGCAACGAGAGATAGAGTAGGTCCGACTTCGCCTTGAAGAGAGGCTGGGTCAAAATAAGGCGAGAGGAGGATACAACCACGCCAATGGATGTGGATACAGAACCGGATGGTCTTTCCGGCCAGGACGGGAACGGCAAAAACTCAGGCCGCAAAGATTCAGGAGCAAGAAAAAGGAAGAATAGACCAAACATCAGCTATCCGTCCTCCGATGAGTCGGACTCGGGTAAAGACTCCAACGGAGAGCATATGAACAAGAGGGTTTCCAACATCGAAAAAATAGTGATGGACGAAGGAAGAGAGTTTTACATGGAGTCACCCCTGGTGGCCGACATGCGTAACCATAAGCCCAAGCAGGGACTCTCCTGTCCCAAGATACCCAAGTATAGCGGAAGGACAGATCCGGGTGACCATATATTTGAATATAAAAGACTCATGCAGATGGCAGGCCATGACGACATCACGATCTGTAGGATGTTTGAATGCTTCCTGAAAGACGGGGCGAAGAATTGGTACCATACCCTTCGTCCCAACAGTATCCATTGTTTTGAACAGCTGAAGAGGAAGTTTTTGAAACACTTTGCCTTCTATCGACGTAAAGGCAAAGACACAGACTGGTTGATAAACATCAAGCAAAGTCCGAATGAAAAAATGGTAGATTACATGAAAAGGTTTAAGGAAGCATGCCAGCACGTCAACAACTTACAGGAAAAAGAAGCAATGGCCTTCTTGAGAGGAGGTCTTGACCCAGTAATAAGCAGGAAGTTGAGGGAATCCTTCTATGACTTCCCTCCCAGCAATCTGGACGACATGTTCTACCGGGCTGACCACATCCAGCTCAAAGAAGAAACGCTTGGTGAAGAGGGCAGGAAAAGTAACGTGTTCGACAGGCTAGGAAAGAAAGGAGGCAGATCCCCCCAAGGCCGTAGAGAAAGCCGGTCCCCAGATAGGCGAAGGGGACGCAGGAATAAACAGGAAGATCTCAGGGATAAGTTGAAGACAAAAAGAGGAGAGGTTGAGTTTACACCCCTCAATACTAGTCGGGCACAAATCCTGAATATCATTAAGAAGGAAGGCGATATCCAAAGCCCGCAGAAGTTGAAAGTACCTGACCACAAAAAAGATAGCAAGAAATGGTGTGAATACCATGAAGACCATGGGCACAACACTGAAGACTGCTGGCAATTGAAGAAACTAATAGAAAGGATGATAAAGAATGGAGACCTCAAGTAGTTCATCAAAAAAGACAAGGAGGATCGTAAGCAATGAAGAAATGAATATAAGGGCAAGAGAGACAAGGGTCGCCCTGACAAAGGGAAGGAGAAGAATCAAGGGGATCATGTGCATACCCACATTTATACCATTTCAGGAGGAAACATACTGGGGAACAGCACCAAGTCTGCCAAGAAGAAGTATGACAGGGAGGTATACAATCTATATACAAATACCAATCGGCCAAAGCAGGTAGAATCAATATTCTTCTCCCAGGATGACTTCGAAGGGGTCAGCTACCCTCACAGGGATCCTTTCGTATTCACATGTATCATCCAGGGGAACAGGATAGGGAGAGTTTT
Source organism: Eryngium alpinum (assembly GCA_032274865.1). NCBI lineage: Eukaryota > Viridiplantae > Streptophyta > Magnoliopsida > Apiales > Apiaceae > Eryngium > Eryngium alpinum. The sequence continues at coordinate 3,196 of JAUEJK010181397.1, forward strand.
AATAGACGGAGGAAGTTCGGTAAGCGTCCTGATGAGAAGGCCATATGACAAGATGAATCTAGGAGGCGAGAAAATGGAACCCTGCGATGAGCCCCCGCTGAGAGGTCTGGGCGACAGGCCGATTCCCATAGTCGGGCAGATACCACTCAACCTAACCATTGGAACTTTCCCCCACACCGCTACTAAACCTGTCCATTTTTACATAGTGGATTAACCATCTCCTTATAACCTGATCATCGGTCGGGATATGTTGATCGACTTCCAAGCCATTTACTCCCTCCCTCATCTCAAAATGAAGTTCCCATTGGAGTTGGGCATTGGCATAGTAAGAGGTGATCAGGTAGTGGCCAGGTCCATCATTATGGACGAACTAAAAGAGCAGAACAAGAAAGATGATGACAAAGATCCCCATGAGAAGAAATCTAAGAGGAAGGATGACAACCCTGAGTCTTCCAAGAGAGGGAGAACGTCACTGAATGTAGAACGCGGGCATTTTGGAGAAGAGTTGACACAAACTATAGCAGAGCCGGGCAGCCATACCGAACAAATGGAAATGGAACCCAGAAATAAGGAAAAGATGTTGACCATAAGGGCCGACTTGCCCCCAGAAGTTAAAGAATAGCTCGTTGGAATCTTGAGGGAATACTCAGACGTCTTTGCCTGGGGACCGGAGGACATGCCGGGAATAAGCCCAGACATCTCCGTCCATAGCCTAAATGTGGATCCACAATCCAAGCCAATTAGATAGAAGAAAAGGAACTTCGCCCCAGAAAGACAGAAAATCATAGAAGAAGAGGTGGACAAGCTTTTGAAAGCCAATTTCATCAAGTAGATCAAATACCCAGACTTGTTGGCGAACGTGGTAGTGGTCAAAAAACAGAATGGGAAATGGAGGATATGCATAGACTACACAGATCTAAACAAGGCCTGTCCTAAAGATCACTATCCCTTACCAAGTATCGACCAGCTCATAGATGCAACCGCTGGATTCTCCATGCTAAGCTTCATGGACGCCTTCTCAGGCTATCACCAAATTGCAATGAAGGAAGAGGATATCCCAAAAACAGCGTTCATCACCCCAAAAGGAACTTATGCATACATCAAAATGCCTTTCGGCCTCATTAACGCCGGGGCAACTTACCAGAGGATGATCAACCATGTATTCCGCAAACAGATTGGGAGGAACGTAGAGTGCTACGTTGACGACATGATAGTGAAGAGTAAGAATGCCGACCATATCAAAGACCTTAAAGAATGTTTTCATACATTGAGAGACAATAACATGAAGGTCAACCCCACCAAATGCACGTTTGGGGTACAGTCGGGCAAGTTCCTGGGCTACATGGTCAGTCAAAGAGGGATAAAAGCCAACCCAGAGAAGATTCAGGCAATACTGGACATGCAACCCTCAAAAACCAAGAGAGAAGTGCAGAGGTTGACAGGGAGACTAGCCGCCCTAAGGAGATTCATTGCAAGGTCGGCAGAAAAGGTATTAGCATTCTTTGATACAATAAAAGGAGCGAAGGAATTTAAATAGACAGAAGAATGCGAAAGAGCATTTGAACAAGTTAAGGAGTACTTATCCACTCCACCCCTCCTCACAAAGCTAGATCCTACGAGAACACTACAACTCTACCTAGCAGCCTCAGATCGCTCGATCGCCTCAGTCCTCATAAAGGAAGAAGCAGGCATTCAGAAACCAGTTTTCTATATTTCACATGCCCTGAAGGATGCATAAACCAGATACCCAAAGGTTGAGAAGTTGGCCTTATGCCTGGTCATGTCAGTTAGAAAGTTGCGGCAATACTTTCGAGGAAGAACCATCGAGGTAGTCACCGATCAACCATTTAGAAAAATCTTACAGAAAGTTGACACCTCGGGCAGGCTGGCCGCCTGGGCGATAGAGTTAGGCGAGTATGACATCACTTACAAACAAAGGAATGCCATCAAAGCCCAGGCATTAGCATACTTCATGGTAGAATGCAACTTCACCACTCCTACAGATCCCGTCCAGCAAGACAATACAGGAGTCGGACCATATGAAATAGCCCCCATTATCCGCCCGCCTAACTACTGGAAGTTGTATGTGGATGGTTCCGTCTCCAAAGGACGATATGGAGCAGGAGTAGCACTAATCAGTCTAGAAGGTTTTGAGATCCACCAGGCAATAAGGTTCACATTCCCCCTCACCAACAACGAGGCCGATATGAAGCCCTCCTGGCAGGAATGAACTTAGCTAGAAGCGTGGAGGTCGGGTACTTGACAGCAATTAGTGACTCCCAACTGGTGGTTAAACACTTTTCAGGAGAATACGAACAAAGAGGAGATAGGTTGAAAGTCTATGCAGCAGAGGTGAAGAATTTGGCCAAGTACTTCATGAAGTTTGAATTAATTGGCATCGACAGAACCGAGAACGGTCGGGCAGATGCATTATCCCGTCTCGCTTCTGCCGACTCCAAAGACATTGAAGGAACAGTCTACTTGGACCAAAGAAATGCTCCAAGTATCAAAGGGAAGGAATCACTGCCAATCAGCCAAGAGTCAAACTGGATGACTCCCATCAAGCTATACCTAGAAGAGGGCATCCTATCCCTAGATCAGACTGCGGCAAGGAAGATCAGGTAAAGAGCGTCCAACTACACCATAGTAGACAACCACTTATACAGGAGATCAATTTCACAACCCCTATTAAAGTGCCTAGATAAGGTTGAGGCTTAGCTTGCAATTGAGGAAGTTCATGAGGGCCACTGTGCAGACCACCTGGCCGGAAAAGCATTAGCCCTGAAGTTGTTAAGGTAAGGGTACTTTTGGCTAACTATGCGGGCAGACACGATGGAATATACGAAGATAAATCATAAGTGCCAGATACATTCAGACAAACCAGTCAAGCCATCAACGGAGTTATCCCCCACCTTGTCACCAATCCCGTTCGCGATGTGGGGGATAGACATAGTAGGAAAGCTGCCCAAGTCCAAGAACCAAGCAATTTTCTGCATTGTTGCGGTTGACTACATGACAAAATGGGCAGAGGCACGACCACTAGGAACCATAACAGAAGAAGCTTACGAGAAATTCTTCCTAGAATGTGTAATTCTCAGATTTGGTGTTCCAAAGGTAGTTGTCTCGGACAATGGGACCTAATTTAAGGATAAGACGTTTACCGACTTTCTGAATAGATGGGGAATAGAACATCACACAGCCTCAGTAGGATATCCACAGGCCAACGGGCAGGTACAGAGCACCAACAAAGACATGTTCAAAGGAATAGAAAGAAGACTGGACAGAGCTAAAGGGCTATGGGAAGACGAACTCTACATTGTCCTCTGGGCATATCGCACAACACCCCGGACAGCAACAGGAGATACCCCATTCAGACTGACCTATGGGACGGACGCACTTGTTCCAATAGAAGTAGGCATTCCTTCCTACCGCAACATGTGCTTCAACTTGGGCAAGAATGATGAGGGTATTAAAGCAGACAAAGACTTCCTCAAAGAATTGCAAGATCAAGCGGGTACTTGGTACTTAGAGAGCTGGATGTCCGCCTACCAGCAGAGAGCTGCACGGTACTTTGACCCAGGAGTCAAGAAGAGATCTTTCAAAGTCGGGGACTTGGTACTTAGAGAAGTCTTTGCAGCAAATAAAAAATGAAAGCTCAAACCCAACTGGGAAGGTCCCTACAAGGTGGTGGACATGCCACGCATAGGAACCTGCAAGTTAGAGTCAATGACGGGAGAAGTCATCCAGAATACCTGGAATGCATCACACCTCAGACGGTACTTCCAGTAGCCATCTATGGTTATTTACAAGGCAACATTTTAATTTTTCAGTAATAGGAGTAGTCGTCGCATGTAGTTGTAGCTTTTGGGAGTTGCCCCCATCAATAAAACTATGGAGTACCCATTTATCTTCATTTCGTCTTATTGGCTGACTACTGCTTTATATTAATCACTACTCACCCAACACGGGCATCACTTGGTCGATAAACACTAATGACCAATAATTACAAACAAAAATAACAGAAGTATACACATAGATCCGGACAACGATTGATTAAGTTCATAGTCTGGACATTAAACCCAGAGAAAGACTGATTAAGTTCATAGTCTGGACATTAAACTCAGGCAACGATTGATTAAGTTCATAGCCTGGATATTAAACCCAAGCAAAGATTGATTAAGTTCATAGCTTGGGTAATCAATCCGGACAACGACTGATTAAGTTCATAGTCCGGACAGAAAGCCTGGACGACAATTGGTTAAATTCATAGTCCGGACAACTTACCCAAATAAAATTCGATAAACTCGTACTTTGAATAAAACTACGAATAAAATTGATTAATTTTGCGGTTTTACGCTGAAGTCGGACACCCTTCCGAGTAGATTATCCAATTATATTTTATGCTCGCCAATATCTAGAAACTAGCTGACACTCTGAAAGTCAGCCACATTGTCCGACCTCAATCTAATGGCAGACTGCCGTAGATCAGGGACAATTCAAGACGTGAGCGAATGGGTCAACCGAATATCTTGGCTGAACCTGTTATGCTTAAGAAGAAGCATGGATCATGTATATAAAGTCAAATGATTCATTACGGAATATAATTAATCATACTCGAACATCGAGTCCGGCAAGAATACCTAAAACCATCAAAAGTATTGGATCTACTAAAATACTTACAAATACTCCAGGCATCCCTGGGCGAATATCATGTCTTAAAACGAACAAGTTCTCTGAGCATACCCAGGAAATAGTTAATCCTCCCCATTACTCTCCGCCGAGTCTTCCTCGGACTTGTCCTCAGGATGAGCCTATGGAACCTTGTTTTCACCCACGTTCTCTTCTGGGTCTGAGATGGTCAGGTCCTCGTCAGGGTCGGAGAGATATTTCTTGTATTCAACATTATCTTGATTCAGCAACTTCAAGACTCGGGCTTGACCGAGGTTCCAGAATTCAACCTTCGCCCTGGTTGCCCGATCAGTCTACTTCGCTACTTCCCGATCCCTTCGGCCGACTCTCCGTTTGAGGCGGGCATTCCATCTAACAGACTTCTCCTTGGGAGTTAGCAGCCTGTTGACACGCTCCTCCAAAACCTGCACTTTAGAGTCGGCTTCTTTCACCTTAGACACGGCAGCATCGGCTCTCCGCTTCTCCTTGTCTGCCAACTTTTGGGCCGACTTCAAGTCCGACTCCGCTTTCTGCAGTCGGGAGGTAATCGTGGTCCCCCATGAATTTACCTAAAAAGTGTGACATTATAACACGTTCAAAGATGCTGGAACTAATCAAACTTAATTTTTACCTGAGCTAAGTGACCGAAAAAGTTGTCGCCCAACTGAGACGCGGACATCTTGTCGAACATGTCGGCATCTCCTGGCGAGAACATGACTTGAGCCAACTCATGACCGACTCCAGTAGAAGGGGTATTGGAGAGCACAGCAAAATGGAGCTTTGAACTCGGAAAAACGTCCTCTATTGGCCTTTTTCGAGATTTCTCCACCGATAAGTCAGCCGGTGTGGCCGACCTCTTCAAAGGAGTAGGCACCATCTTCTTTAGAGGCGACTTCTCTTTGGAAGGAGTGCTCTGTGCGGTGGCGTGGGTGTCGCCCTGATTAGCTATTTGGGTTGTAGAAGCGGCCGACTTCTTCTTCTTCTCTTCCTTAAGCTTTCGGGAAGCCTCCCTAAGCTCATCCATCTCAGACTTGCGTGCCTCTACAATAACACAATACAAAGATTAGTCAAAAGGAGACAAGTGTAAACACAAAGTCGGACAAAATACAAAGCTTAAAGAATGGGGACTCGACCTCCTATCTCTTCTAACCAGTGTTGATCTTGGACCAACTCCGGCGTCACATACGTCAAATTCTCATCCGATAACTTTTCAAAGTCGGACTCTTCCGACTCCGTCAACTCGGGTAACCATTTTAAAGGCTCGACCTCCTTCCAGAGAGAGTAGTTATGGAGACCTGGTCCGCCCATGTAAAACCACTCAACCTCCTTCTTCATTGTACTCTTAAACAAGTCGGCCCAATGTGTCCGATTTCCCCTCTTATACAGACCATAATAGCCAGGCATACCCCCCTTTTTTATACTCATACTGGTACCAAAAGAGTTTCTCGGACGGAGCGACGCCCGACTCTTTGCAGCGGCTGATGAAAGCTAGGATATGGATAATGGCATTGGGTGCTAACTGTCCGACAACGATGTCCAAACTAGCCAGCACTTGCCTGATAACTCTATGGAGTGGAAATCGCAGGCCAGACTTTAAATGCGCCTCTGTGATACCAACCGCAACCCTATCATCAATCTCAATATGACTGTAGATTTGGTATCCGGGTTGAGGCACTACATACTCGTAGTTTTTCCCGTGGGGATACTCGATCCGAATATCTCTTACCTTTTCTCGAGTAATTGTGGAAGACTTGTTCAAATTTTTGTAAAGACGATTGTCCCCAAACACTTTGTTGGGACTATCTGAACCAGAGTCGGACTCGTCATCCGACTTGTCACTCGAGTTTGCTGCAGCACTAGGACCGACCTCACCTTGATTAGGATGGGCTTGGTCGACTTGAGAAGACGACCCAACATTCCCCGACTCAGCCCTATGCTTGGAGGTGACTTCGTCTGAATTCGCTAAGTCTTTCAAGTCGGCCGCCAGATCCGACAAGGGAGTCAGACTATTATCCTGGGAAAAGGGCAGAGAATCCATTGTCTGGGAATAAAACGACTTGGTCAAGAGGAGTAATAAAATCATTTCTATTCAAGGATAAAAAGGTATAGTCCGACTACAAGATAGTTGACCCGGACACTAAGATAAGCCGAGTACTACACCTAACTCGGGCATTAAGACACGGCCGAGTCGCCGCGCCCGAATTATCCCTCACATGACTCGTCTCTGAATACTCAACAGATTAAAAGGACATGGCTATTGTACTCGGTCGCAATGGCCAAGGACCGACGCTGGGTCCAAAATAAATAGGGAAATAAGTCGGGCAAGATAGATGAACCCATGCCCGAATCCGAACGCCCTCTCCTAGATACCTAATAGCTAGTTGATCAGAAAATAACATCGCCGCCATGAATGGCGGCACAGTCACCAGAAATCGCCATAGAAACGCGATTTTCAGGCAAAATCTGCTCGTTTCAATCAAATCTTGAGCAAAATAACGCGAACATCATGTTATTAACATCCAAGGAACATAAAAGAACTCAAATACAACAACTTTAAGTAGATTTACAAAATCAGAAAGTATGTTTTTGGGGAAACCCAAACCCTAGAAACTACTTGCAACTCTCTGAAATTAAGGAGAAAGAGAGAAGAAAACTTACTCGAGAATGATGGGAATCCTTCTAAATCTCTCAAATACAGAAAACCACCTAGGGATAGAACTCCGATTTCGACCAAGGAGAAGAGGAAGATGAACAGTTGGGGAGAAAAAGTGAGAAATGGTGGTTTGAAAGCCAAGTATATATATATATATATATATATATATATATATATACACACAAAAGAATGGTCAAGATAGAAACCAAAATATGA
>JAUEJK010181505.1:0-10732 GCA_032274865.1 Eryngium alpinum
TGTGTGTGTGTGTATGTATGTCAACAATTTTATAGTTACAAGTTCATCGTGTCAATTGGTTGATTCGGTTATTTCAAAGTTAAAACATGAGTTTTCGGTGAAAGATTTAGGTCCCTTGCATTATTTTCTTGGTCTTGAAGTAGAATTATAGAGATACCACTTCTTGTTCGACATACGTAATGTCGAAGACGACGCAAAAATCAAGAGCAATTAACCGTCATTTCTTCATTAACTAAACTGTAAACAAGTGGATATTATTGATTGGTTGAATTAAATACCATGGCAATCAATAATTTTCCATTATACATGCCATTCAAAAATGTACCGTAAATGCTGATAACCGATCGAGCATGTTGCCGACCATCTATCATATGCTGACTGTCCACCACACACATTTACATACAGATGTGTTGGTCTGAGTAATATCAGTTTCAGCTTCAATTGAAGCACTCGTACCTGGATTAAAATGCATCAAAGCACTTAATAATTTAGGAAGTTTAGAGTAAAAAGTCGTCCAATCACCACACATCTGATATTGCTATTTGCTTTGCGAGCCACGTCTTTTTGTAGCTAACATGGTACTTGTATATTGCTGTGATTTGACTCCTGATATTACTCACTTTTACAGATGGACTGTCCATGACCTAAATAATATAAATATGAAATAGTAAATCACAACTCAAAATATAAATAAAAAATCTGAATATGAACATGATTTAAAATCTTACTTGTTGTTTTATGGCATTTGCAATCATCTTTGAGCTAAGTTTTTTATGGTCTCGTTGAATTGTTCTCAGAAGGCAAGTATGTTTTGCAGGCATTTTAGTGATTTCAAAATAACCATGTCGCTTACTTTTTATAACTCGGTTTTTTCATAGACATTCAGTCACGACACATTTTGCCTCGAATCGCATCATATCACTCTTTTGAACGCGATAATTTCTAGATTCTTTAATGTGGCTCGTTTTTATTTCTTTTAGGGCGATTTGCTTGTCTGCAAAATGTTGACCTTCAAACAGATCATTGCTAAGTGGGTTAACATTAGAAGAATTATCTGGATTGCTAGTGACATTGTTGTTATTATCTTCTGTTGTAAACTACCTAGCAGTAGGAACATGATGATGTGTATCTTCTCTATCATCCCTTTCATCGCTATTCGTACTTGTTGAATCGGAGTCATCAACATCGTCATTTGCTACTTCATCATCATCGCTCTTATCACTATCCGACTCATGATAAGTGTTCAAATCATCAACTGCACTTAAATTGAAAACTGCATTTGATCATGTTGTATCATCAGTTACAATTTCTTCAATTCGAATCTCTTGTGAGTATTGACTAGGACCTGTACTTGTATCTTGTGAATTCATATGCTCCAAACCATAAAAATTATAATCAGTAAAAGGATTAAAATCAGTGAAATGCTCTCCATTTTGAGAATAATTGTTGTGATCCATCTGTAATTATAAAGAATGTTAACAAATATTAGAAATAACTACTAAAAATTAATATAACAATTATATCTTTTACTAAATGTAGCATAAGTAAACTAACCAGAAGCTGCTGAAATTTTTCAAACAAATACTTTGAGTGTTTCGTTGCTTTACTTTGAAATGGAAGCATATTTATAAGCCATTCATTCTAATGGTTGAATAATTGATTAGATAACTCAGTTAAAAATTTTGAATAGACAACTCAGTATAATTTATCAAATTGTTTGAAAAAGATTGAATTTGATTAGACAATACAATAAAGTTATGTACAATAATTTCAAAAAAGATAAATTTTCTACGGACTACATTATTTGTTATACAGTAGAAATGACAATTCAAAATAATTATTTTTCTATATTTAATATTATACTATTTTGATAAAAAATTAATATTATATAATTTAAAATTATTATAAAATTAATTCATAATTTTTATAAAATAAATTTTTAATATTAAATTTTTAATTTATTAATATATATATATACTATATTCTCTATATTATTAAATTATGTATATTATATGTATTTATATATAAAATATATATAAAGTATTATATATGTATAAAATTTATTATATTTTAATATATATATATATATATAATATAAATGAATATATTGAAAAGATTTGAATAAAAATGAATATATTGAAAAAATGAACAGAAAGGGGGTATATTGGGAACGGACTCCATATGGAATGGCAGTATGAAATTCTGAGAGCAGCAATCCTGTCTATGCCAAAAGGTCAATTTTGATAAGAACCCGTGCTTCCACAGTCAACCAATTAACTTTGTTACTTTTTTTCGTATAGATAGATAGATTTGACCAGAACCAGCTGCTAAAACTAATCTAGCTTAATTTTTTTTGGATGGGTGCCAAATTTTTTGGATTTATTGATATTCCTTTTATTTCATTGAGTTCTTAATTGAGTTTTTAACATTTAATCTGACTAAAAATAATAAATATATATTATAAATTTAAAGATAAAATAAGTCTTTGATAAAATATATACAATAAAATATAACTATAATTAAGGTATGTATAATAACTAATTAGTTATTATATTTTATCATAAATGTCTTATTTAGGGGGTGTTTAGCTGAGCTACTTATAAGTGGCAGCAGATTATAAGTGGAATAAAAAGGTAGTAAATAGAAGGTACTTTTTTTTTCAAGCTTCCACTTATAAGTAGAAAAAAAGTTGAGTTAAATACTAAATAAATGACTGCAACTTATAAGAGGAGAAAAAAAAACATTAAATATATACTTAATTTTTTAAACTTCCCCGAAAAAATAAGATTTGCCAAACATGACCATATTTACGGTTTTGATATTATTTGCTATTAAGTGCGAATGAACAACATTTCTGCTCAAAGCTCCTAAGAAGTTTCGAGACTGCAAGTGTCGTTTCGAACTAAACAATATTTTTGATATTTATTTTTCATAAATAATTTAAAATGAAGCCATTAGTTTGTACAAGATAATTTATTATTTATTATTTTATATAGAAGTCCAGTTATCTAATATCTGTAAGAAATTAATGTATTGGACATTAATTAATTGTGTGTTTACCTTTTCTGCTTTTCATATGTTAAAGAATTTGATAGAAGTATATTATTTATTTCCTTTCAAATTTATCAAACCGACAAAATATAAAGTAAATGATTTGGCTTTGAGTGGCTACTACCGGTGATCCTATTTAGTTCTAAGAATTTCTTAAGAGCAAGTTACTTGCTAAATACAAGTCAAATGTTAAATACAACTTACTATAATTAGGGACGTAAAATAATTCGGGTAAAATTAAATACCATTATATCCCGTGGCTTCTAGCATAGTGGATACCCCGCTCCTCCTCCTAATAGGAGGTGCATGGTTCGAGTCTCGGTAGAGACTCTGAGTGTGTGAGTATTTAAATTTCTGAAATTGACCAATACGAAAAAAAAAATCATTATGTTAATATGTTTATATTTGGATTATTTATCTTTTATTGTATTTAGATTCTGTTACGGATAAAAAATAAGAGTCTTAAATTATTTAAGACGTATCTGATTCTCGCTTCGCAGGAAACCTATCCTTCTTTTAATATGGACTGCTATGTCCTAATTTAGATCCGGATTGTGCGCCTCCAGGGCTTATTGGGTCGATCCCTATTTTTGAGCCCTTACATTTGGCCCCTATTTTCGGGGTGATTTATCCCTCGGAAATATGACTCGTTTCGTACCAAAAATCGGGTTTCTAAAAAACTTTCGATTCCTCGCTATTTCTCCTAGACTCTGGCACCTAGGAGACACTTAGGAAACTACCTTGGCGTTTTTGTTTGTAGCCTCAACCTCATCCCTAGGCGCTCCCAAGCCATACTTGGCGTTTTAAGATATCTTTCTAGCACTCTCCTGGGCGTTTCAACGCCTAGAGGATTCCTCTTCCCATTCTTGACGTCTTGGAAGCTTTCTATCCCCCTCTCCTAGGCGTTTTGCGCCTAGAAAAGACATTAATGCCTACCTTGACACTCTTGAATGCTTCTCTTCCTATCTTCTAGGCGTTATGCGCTTAGAAGTGTTTGCTTCGTCCACTTTGGCGTTTCTTCATGTCTCTCTCTCTCTTGTCCTAGGCATTTGAGCCTAGAAGAGTTGATAGTACGATACCTTGGCGCTTTAGCTAAAGGCTAGAGATCCTCCTAGGCGTTTTACGCCTAGAAATCCCCATTCTTGCTTATCTTGACATTTTACTAATTGTCTTAAGGATCCTTCTAGGCATTCCACGCCTAGAAGCCCTAACTTTGCCTCTCTTGGTGGTTTAAGGTTCATTTTAAGGATCCTCCTAGACATTTTGATACCTATGAACCCTCAATTCTTCCTTCTTGGCGTGATATACCCAAGAGGTGAATGTATTCTGATATCCATGGAGCCTCCTTGGCCAAAGGAGTTACTATCCATCTCATTTTGTGGCTCATTGGAACCTGATTATACTCGTAGACTTATTTCGTCTAGAAGTCCATGCCATCCCCACCTTGGCGGTGTAAGGATTAAATGAGGGCTTCTCTTAGGCGCATATGCGTAAGAACCCTTAGTTACCTAACCGTGATAGTCTATGGTTTATATGTTGCCTATCATGGCTTATGGAATAACCTCCCTTGACGTCATACGTCAATAGATCTTTCCCGTAGTCCACCTGGACTTTTCTCAAAAGAATTCAGATGTCAAACTCGTATTATCTCTAACTTGGGAATACCACTTGTTGGGTCCACCTTATGACCCTTGACCTTCTCCTATCTTCTATATAAGGAGATCTTCCCTTTTATTTCAATTCACTACTCTTTCATTCTCTCAACTACTTCTTCTCTCTAAATTTCATACTTCTCTCTAAAGCTTTCTTTTACCAAATGGCTTCTGGAAAGCACCTCTTGTCCATCCTTCTCGCACAAATTTGAGCGACATTCTTGCGCTCCCAAAAATAGACTTTCCACCCAAAATTGATGTAGAATCATTCAATATCCCCAGCTTTCTTACTCAAGAGGAGGTCGAGCACTTAGCTCGGGCCTTTGATATCAAGGGCGACTTTGAAGAGGTCGTCCCTTCTCCAACAGACCGTCCATGCAAATGGAACGGATCTCTTTGCATCTTCAAGGAGTCCCTCCTCTCAGGGTTCCGTATCCCTTTCCACAGCTTTACTTACCACATTCTTGCTAAGGCGCGTATCTCTCCGGCCCAGCTACACCCCAATGGGTACAAGACGATCCACACCTTCTTGGGCATCAGAAAAATGAAGGCCATAGAGTCAACTATAGGTATCTTCAGAAGGATATTCCAGTTTAAGAGCTGCTATCCACTAGAAGTATGGATCACCATCAAACACCGTCACGGTGTTCCTCTCAGTTTTGCTACGGCTTCTATGCCTGAGTCTCTGTTAGGTTGGAAGTTGGAGTATTTCTTTGTCCGTTGGAAGACAGGACAATGGGAGTCCCAGGTTATGACTACTTTCGGCGCAGCTCACGACGGGCTCGCCAAACAGTTGAAGCTAAGCCTCGATGAAAATGAGGCGATGAAGATTTTGCAGGAGGGCGTATCCTCCCTCCACTATATTTCTATCCTCGAGATAGACAGGTATCGAGAGCTAGGACTCTGCAACCTTTCTCCTGAGGGTAAGAGCCGTCTACCACAATCTTTTTACCTGTCTCTTTGTATTACTTGCATTCTGATTAATCCCTTTCTTTTTTTTATCTGCACCTGTGGAGCTAGTCAAACCTATGCTCTAGAATTGGACTGCCAAAGCGGAGGCTCCTCTTCCTTTATCCAAAAAAGCCCTCCGCCATCATGATGCTTCAGAGTCCACCTCTCCTCGAGAGGATGTCGTCTTCTCCGGTAATTGGGGAATTCATGCCAAGGATTCAATTATGGGTCATTCGATGTTAGCCCAGGAATGGTCAGAGGGGTCTATCACTCCTCTCGATAAGAGTACTACGGAGTCCTCGACTCCTTCGAGATCAGTGCCCAAGGGGCTCGATCATTGGCAGAGGTATATTTCACACTTATTAAATTTGTCTAATTAACATACTCATTGTGATACCGACCTTCTTTTCATCTTCCTATTTATATAGTTGAACTGCTTCTTCCAAGCCGGTGTTCATCAGATGAACACGCTACGCACTGCTTTTGCCCAGAAGGACTTGAGAGCCAATGAATTGAGGACACAGATCTCGGCTACTTCAGCCCAATCTGCTAGACTACTTCAGGAAAAGAAGGGCTTGGAAGAGGAAGGGAATCATATTCGATGTGAGGCGGGAGCTTACCATACTCAGGTCATCCGGGACTTCCTTTCTTCAGATGAGTATCGACAAAGGAAGCAGGCTACAACCACCAGGATGCGCCCGCAAGTATATAATAGTTGTTGGGATGCCATTATGGACTCTCTCCACGAGCAGCTACCATCAGTTGACCTTTCTTCTATAGGTTGTCCGGTGGAAAGAGATGATGCTCCTTCAGATACAGATGATGAGGCCCCGTAGTTTTAGATTTTGTCATGTGTTTTTCTTTTCAACTTTTATATCAGAAAATTTGTATAATGAAATTGCTTTCCAGAAGTCTCAAATCTTGAAATCCAAATGGTTTCTCTTATTCATATGAATACTCCAAAAGAAAATAGTTCCCTATTACTAGTACTTAAATATCCAATACTATATGGTATACATGACCCTCCTTAATAGAACTGATAAAAATTTATGCACTTTCCTTGTGCGCCTGACATCCTTCCTCTTTAGATAAGAATAGATCATCACTTGATCACCACTTGTAATCTCCAAAAGCCTCCACAAATCTCCGCTTCAGGTCCCGGTAGCAACAGACACCTTCTTCCGGCAGCTTCCTATACCATCTGTAAGCCCACTGTTCCAAAGTTAACGTGGGTACTTTACACTTGAGGTCTTCAGATATTTCTGATCCCATACTTTGAGATAACTTCTGCAGATGAAGTATAGGATCGGTCAACCTCTCGTAATACGGCAGACGGCTGGTATCAAAGCCTTCAGGTAGCTCCATAGCTTGAATCCTCTTGGTGAATGGACTACACAGCTCCTTGGTACCTTCTATGTAGCGTCTAGTCTGAGATGCTCTCATCCTTGGAAACTCTTTATCTCTGTTATGGAAGGATTGTACCTCCCTCATTCGATTGTCTGAAGCATACCCTTGGATCTCATCTATTACATCTAGTGTGGGGTAACTCACCGTGGCATTTACTTGAAAAACCTTGGCCTTGAACTTTCGTAGGATTAACCTCCCTAATAGGGCAATATAAGCTAACTGTGTCTTCACAACCACGAAAGTTAACGTTCGAGTAACACGATAAGGAGATGTCCCTAGGGTGACAGCTAAGGGAATTCTCCCTTCTATCCAAATTCCTCATTAGCCAAGCCAAAGATTTCCCCATTATGCTCATTCAGGTGTATGTCCAAGTATCCTAGTCGGTGAAAGGTATCGTAGAACAGAACATTCACCGCTTTCCCCTCATCCACAAAGACTCATTCCAACTTCATCCTGGCTATTTGGATATCGATCTTCCAAGGCTCTCCCATTCGAGGTATAGCCCTCTGATCTTCCTGTCTTTTAGGATCCATCCTCTTATGGTCATCCAAGTGCAACACTTGCCCCCCCAGTGGTTGCACTCCTGATTGCTTCTACTGAACAAGCTCTCCCTATCTTCTGATCTCCTGGATAAGTGGCTACTCCATTCTTCGTTGGAAACTTTACCTTCAGATAATAGGTAGAAGCCACGGCTTTGAACTGATGTAAGACTACTCTTCCCAAGATAGCATTATAAGCAGACGGAGCCTTCACCATCATGAAGTTCACCATTTGTACTGCTTCAGTAGAGCCTTGTCCTAAAGTGACGGGGAGCTTAATGGTTCCTTCGATGGGGACTTTTAATCCGTTGAACCCAAAGATAGATATAACCGATGGAGTTAGTTGACTCTTTTGATAACCCATCTTCAAGAAGACTCTGTGAAAGAGAACATCTACAGATGCTCCAATATCCACCAACACTTTCATAACCGGAGTGTTGCATGATAACTAGAGGATCCCCATGAGGATACTAAATCCCCTTCATATCCTTGTTGTCAAAAGAAATCACCTGCTCAATACGAGCTCTCTTGCTTGGTTCCCCGATATTTAAAACTTCTCAGATGTAAGCCTTCTGCAATCGATGACTGGTTCCATACACGCTGGATCCTCCCTCTATGACCATGATAGGTGCCCCTCGGGCTTGACCTCCTCCTTAGGGATTAAAACTTCGATCCTTGGCCTCTCCACCAAAGGTATCCTTCTTCACGAACCTTCTTAAGCGTCCCTTCTTGATCAGGAACTCAATCTAATCCTTGAGATTACGACAGTCCTCCGTATCATGACCATAATCCTTATGGAACCGGTAATAATAGTTCTTATTCCTTTTAGCCGAATCTGACTTGATCTCCGGTGGCCACTTCACAAACGGTTCCTTCTCAATTTCCATGAGTATCTGACTTCTGGTAGTAATTAATGGAGAGTAAGTTGTCCCCCTTCTCTCCAACCTCTTGGATGGCACATCCACCCTAGATTTCTTCTGGTCCTTTTCGTGGCTCTCTGTCTCCTTGTGATTCTTCCCTTCGCCTTGGTTGATTATCTTCCTCAGCAAAGATGTACTTGCCAGCACGATCTTGTAGGTCTTGCATGTTAGATGGCTTTTTCTTAGCCAGGGACATCTGGAAAGCTTCATTGATAGTGTCTCGCTGCATGGCTACCATGGCCACATACTGATTCAGATCTGCTACCTTCACGGCTTGGCTAGTAAATCGATCAATATATTCCCTCAGAGTCTCGTTGGGTCCTTGAACTATGTTCGTTGAAGACTCGGAACTCCTAGCATGTGTCTTTCCACTGATGAATTGACTGGTGAACTTATGCACAAGATCTGATAAAGACACCACCGACCTTGGAGGTAGACTTGCGTACCATCTCTCTGCATCTTCTTCTAGGGTGACCGGGAAAGCCCGACACTTAGCAGCGTCATTGACAAGTTGTAATAACAGAGAATCATTAAAAGAGCGGACATAGGCGTTGGGATCTCCTCTCCCATTACACTTCTTGATTGCTAGGATCTTCACTTTGGATGGGACCTTGACCTTCATAATCTCCTTGGTGAAAGGAGGATCTGGATTAGCAAAATCTTTGTTGCCACTCTCTGGAGTAGGTTCTCTGTCTTCTGAACTTTAGACGTGGTTGTGTTCTTGGACTTTTCCTTATTTTTGTTCTGATTTGTCGTCTTCTCTTTTTCCAAGATCTCCTTCATCATCCGTGCCATCAAAGTCTTCATGCTTGCCTCTGTTAATGGTTTATCACCTTGGTCTCCTTGCCCCCCCGCCTGAGGGTTCGCCTTCTCTGCTCCTACGGCCGTATCTGCCCCAGCCTCATTTCCCTCTTCAGCCTGCTCTTTGTCAAGAGCTTCTAGCTCAGCTAATAGTTGTAACCTCCTATTATCTCGTGCTTTGTTCTCTTCCAATTCTTCTAGAGTTGGACTGTTCGTCCCCGTATGGTTCTTAGGCGCATCATCACTATCGGTTCAGGTGGTCCGTGCACTGGAATGAGTATGTTAGGATGGATCTTGGGGTGGATCTGCAAATGGTGTTGGAGCTCCTTGGATTGTAGGATCAGGGGTAACAAAATCGTTGTTTCCACCAGCCATGGATGCTTGACTTTTCTGTATCTTTTGCATCTTTTCCCACAGACGGCGCCAAATGTTACGAATAAAAAATAAGAGTCTTAAATTAAGACGTAACTGACTCTCGTGAAGGTCCAAAGCTGATTTCCTTAGGCTCCTTGAATGTCCGCAGGAAAATCTGTAAAAACCGGTGGGGGTGGTCCCACCAGAGGGACTCGGGTGCAAGAATAAGTAATCTGAATATTTCTGTATTCACTGAGTGGGAGCTAAAATTGCGTACCTGGGTGTAAAGAATAATCCCATTTATATAGGTGTAGACTAGGGTTTCATATCCCTACTAGGAATTAGAATCCTATTATAATTGGTAATTCTCTTTACCTTATCTCTTCTTTCTTGCACCCCAAGACTAGAAATCATTACATCATTTACCTACCAGATTCACTCCCTTATTTACTATTAGGGTTTCTGCACCTCCTTAATAATTCTCAGTCATGTTGGGCCTTTGCCGTATTGGGCTTCGTAGGAAATCTATTCTTCTTTTAATATGGACTGCTCTGTCCTAATTTGGATCCGGATTGTGCGTATCCAGGACTTATTGGGTCAATCCCTATTTTTGGGCCCCACAGATTCGAATTCATAATAATTTTTTTTAGATATGAATTGGTATCGAATACTAAATTCCGAATGAGACGGATACGAATCGGTCTCAAATTTTACTAATCTAATACAAGATGTTTCACCCATCTCATATGATCCGGATATCAATCAATTTAATAAAATAAACTTATTTATAATTAATAATAAAATAATAAAAGTATTAATGCAGCTAATTTTTAAATTTATATAGATGAATAATACTTAAACATTTATTAAAATACTTTAAATATGAAAAGAAATAATATTTATATAAAATTAATAAATTATCAGACTACTAAACGAATCGAACCATTAATTGAATTCGGGTATGACTCATATTACATATATTCAAATGATACTTAAAATAGACGAGTATCAAATTTCTATATTTAGATCCATATTTTATTTAAACTTTTTTTTGTCA
>JAUEJK010181611.1:0-10732 GCA_032274865.1 Eryngium alpinum
GGAAATGGGATCCCAATGCACATGTTCGCTCGTCTAACGATATTCTGCTGCTACAACCTGTTAATGATGTTGCCAAGTGCAAGGCTTTTCCGGCCACTCTTAAGGAAGATGCGCAGAGATGGTACGGAAGTCTACCTCAACGGTCGGTTGTGTCTTTCACCGACCTTGTGCAGAAGTTTACGAGTCAATTCATCAGTGGAAAGACGCATGCTAGGAGTTCAGAATCTTTGATGAACATAGACCAAGGCCCAGGTGAAACCTTAAGAGAGCGCATTGATCGGTTTACTAGTCAGGCCGTGAAAGTGGCATATTTGAATCAATCCGTAGCCATGGTAGCCATGTAGCGAGGCACAACCAATGAGGCTTTCCAGACGTCGTTGGCTAAAAGGAAGCCTTCCAACATGCAAGAATTGCAAGA
This sequence comes from Eryngium alpinum, assembly GCA_032274865.1. NCBI lineage: Eukaryota > Viridiplantae > Streptophyta > Magnoliopsida > Apiales > Apiaceae > Eryngium > Eryngium alpinum. The sequence goes on from JAUEJK010181611.1 coordinate 419, forward strand.
CCGAGCTGGTAAGTATATCTCGGCGGATGAGACATTGAAGAAGATAATTAGCCAATACGAGGGAAAGAAGCGTAAAGAAGTAGAAAGCCATGAGAAGGACCGGAAGAAATCCATAATGGAGGTACCCTCCAAGAGGCCTGAAAAGAGGGGAACGACCTACTCTCCTTTGAATACCACTCGAAGTAAGATACTCATGGAAATTGAGAAAGAACCGTACATTAAGTGGCCACCAGAAATCAAGATCGATCCAACCAAGAACAATAAGAACTACTACTGCCGGTTCCATAAGGACTATGGTCATGATAAGGAGGACTGTCGTAATCTTAAGGATGACATCGAGTTCCTAATCAAGAAGGGATGTTTGGGAAGGTTTGTAAAGAAGGATGCATCTGGTGAAGAGTCTAAGGATCGAGGTCCAAACTCACAAGGAGGAGGCCAAGCTCAGGGGGCACCTATCATGGTAATAGAAGGAGGTTACAGCGTGTATGGAACCAGTCACCGATCGCAGAAGGCCTACATCAGGGAGGTCATGAACGTTGGAAAGCCGAGCAAGAGAGGTCGCATTGAGCAAGTGATTTCTTTCGACAAAAATGACATGGAAGGGATTCAATATCCCCACGAGGACCCTCTGGTCATTATGCCTGTGATAGGCAATACTCCAGTTATGAAAGTGCTAGTGGACATTGGGGCGTCCGTTGACGTCCTCTTTCACAGAGTCTTTTTGAAGATGCGTTACCAGGATAGCCAATTAAAGCCTTCAGCTATATCCATATTCGGATTTAATGGATTGGAGGTCCCTATCGAAGGAACTGTAAAGCTCCCCGTCACTTTGGGACAAGGTTCTACTGAAACGGTGCAAATGGTGAACTTCGTGGTGGTAAAGTCTCCATCTGCTTACAACACCATATTAGGAAGGGTCATCTTACATCAGTTTAAAGCAGTAGCTTCCACCTATCACTTGAAAATAAAGTTCCCGATAAAGAATTGAGTAGGCACTCATGCGGGAGATCAGAAGATCGGGAGAGCATGTTTAGTGGAGGCAATCAGGAGCGGAATCACTGGTGGGCAAGTGTTATACTTAAATGGTCGTCAAGCAGAAGATATTCGAGGAGAGGAACGCCCAAGAGCTACTCCGGGAATCGGGCAACCGTGGGTATTGACATTAAGATAGCAAACATGACGATGGAAAACGTCTTGGTGGATGCGGGGACCTCAGTCACGTATTATTTTACGATACTTTTCGAAGATTGGGGTACTTAGATATCCACATGAGTGAGCATTTTGGGGCCATCTTTGGTCTAGCCAACAAGGACGTTTGGATAGAGGGAAGCATCCACTTAGATGTGACCTTGGGAGTACTCGCCTATCAGGTCACTCAAGTGTTGACATTTATGGTAGTCAAAGCCCGATCGGCATACGCTGCAATACTATGGAGACCCATGTTGCGAGAATTTCGAGCTTTGGTTTCAAGAGCTTCAGCTACCTTAAGTTTTCCCTCTCAAGAAGGGACAAGTGAGATTCAAGGTTACACACTGAGCAATCGCCAACGAGAGTCACGACCCTTTCATAGCAGGGACAGCGAATTTCTAAGGATGAAGGCATCCCCGACCTGGAGGAATAAAGAGGGAAGCAAGGAGTTGTGCAGCCCATTCGCGAGGAGGATTCAAGCCTTGAGGCTACTTGAAGGCTTCAACACAAGCCAGCTACCTTATTATGAAGGGATGACTGACCTTATACTCCATATACAAAAGTTATCTCAAGTACTGGAGTAAGAAGTTGCTGAGGATCTTTAGTGCCATATACTCCCTTTAACTTTAGAGGGAATGGCTTACCGATGGTTCGAGAAATTGCCTGAAGAAGGCATGTGTTGTTATCGGGATATAAAGAGAAGGTTCATAGAAGCGTTTAGAGATTACCGATGGTGTTCAAGTGAGGACATGTTCATATCTAAAGAGGAGGGATGTGGAGCGCACTTTGATAGTGTATAGATATTCTTTATTAGTTTTTGTCAAGTTTTATTAAGTTAGGGTTATGTTGACCATATACTATGGGAAATTTAAGTAGGTGTATGCACCATTATTAAGAGATTACTATCTTTTGGAGTATCCATATCAATAAGAGAAACCGTTTGGATTTCATAACTTTGGATAATAAGAACTCTTGGATGCAAAGAAAATGATTTTATTTTATTGTGAACGATGAGTACAAGATACAAAGCAATACATATCATAAGCTAAATCTAAGGAGACTCCTCATCGGTGTCTGAAGGAGCATCATCCCTCTCTACAGGGCAACTCAAAGAGGTGAGATCAATTGACGGAAGTTGCTCCTAAAGAGAGTCCATCACTGAATCCCAACACTCGTTGAACTCCCGGGAATACATCCTCGTAGCTGTGGCCACCTTCCTCTGTCAATACTCGTCTCAAGAAAGGAAATCTCGGATGATCCAAGTATGATGAAGTCTCGTCTCACGCTGGATCTGATTTCCCTCCTCCCGCAAGTCTCTGGTTTCTATGAAGAAGCTTCTCAGCTTGGGCTGAAGAAGCCGATACCTGAGTCCTCAGATTGGATGCTTGCAGGTCGCTCTGGGCAGAGGCAGCACACAGTTGGTTCATCTGATGGACGCCCGCTTGGAAGAAGCAGTTCAACTACATAGAGAAACAAATAAGGAAAGAGATCAATATCATAAGAGATATATCAATCAGAATGATTAAAGAAGTACCAAGGTTACCTGTGCTAAGGATTGAGCTCCTTGGTGACTAATTTCAGAAGGAGTCAACGACTCCATCACGTTCTTGTCCTGAGTGGTAATGGACCCTTCAGACCATTCTTGGTCCAACATGGGATGACCCATCACCGAGTCTTTGGTGCGAATCCCCCAGTTACCGGAGAAGACGGCATCCTCTGGAGGAGAAGCAGACTCAGAAGCGCTACGGTGGCGGAGGGCTTTTTTTGAGGAACTAACAAGAGGAGCCTCCGCCCTAGCGGTCCTCTTCTATAGAGCATTGGTTTGACTAGCTCCACGGCTGCAAGAAAAATGCAAGAACGATTAGTCTATAAAAGACACATGGCAATGAAACAAAAGATTATGGTAAGAGATATTTACCTTCAGGAGAAAGACCGCAGAGCCTCAGTTCCTGATACTTATCTATCCTAAGGACAGACATATAGTGGATGTTGGATCCACCATCCTGGAGAAGCTTCAACGCCTCCTCTTCTTCAAGGCTCAGCTTCAATTGTTTAACTAGCCCATACTGGGCCACGCCAAACTCAGTCCTGACACGGGACTCCCATTGTCCCGCCCGCCAACGAACGAAAAAATACTCTGACTTCCAGCCCGATACAGACTCAGGCATAGAAGCTGTAGCAAAAATAGGAGATGTATTATTACGATGGTTAATCGTAATCCAACCCTCCAAAGGGGAGAAAATTTTGAACCTGAATATCTTATGGAAGATACCCATAGTAGGCTCAATGTCCTTCATTTTGCATAGCCCCAAGAAGGTATAGATAGTCTTGTATCCGTTAGGGTGTAATTGGACCGGCGAGATGCATGCCTCGGCCAATAGGCGATAGGTAAAATCGTGAAAAGGAATACGGAGCCCCGAGAGTAGGGACTCCTTGAAAACACAGAGCAGACCATTCCATGTGCATGGACGATCATTAGGAGAAGGGACGACCGCTTCAAAGTCGCCCTTAATATCGAAGGCCTGAGCCAGATGCTCATCCTCCTTAGAAGAGAGGGTGTTTGGAAGGTTAAAAGGCTCCACATTGATTGGAGGGGAGAACTCAATCTTGGGAAGAGTGAGCAACTCACTCAAATGATTTCGGGAAGAATGAATAAGAGGGACTCTTTGAGAAGCCATTTCATGCTTGAAAGGTTTAAAAGAGAGAAAGAAATGTCTGAGCAAAGGAGGTTGTGAAATGAAAGTGAGATTATGAAGTCCTTATATAGGAAAAGGAGGAAGATTGATGGTCTCCAAGTGGACCCGACATGTGATCTTCCCAGGATGGATTCAATGCGATTTTTGGCATCCAAACGCCTTGGAGATTTTAAATGAAGGGTGTGATAACGCCCAAGTGGAATAAAGGAAGAACCTCTTGGCGTCACGCGCCAAGGGAGGTCGTTCATCCCTTTGTCAAAACGCCATGAGAGGCAATGTATGAAAGTTTCTTGGCGTCATGATGCCAAGGAGGATTACTAACGTAAACCCTAGACCAGTACGGTTAGGTAAAGAGAGGCTCTTTGGCGTACGCATCAGGGGGAAAACCTCACACGATCTATACACCGTCGAGGTGGGGAAGGAATAGATTTCTAGGCGTTTCACGTCTAGGACAATATACTTTGGCACTTTCGAGCCACAAAATAAGATGGATAGTAACTCCCTTGGCCAAGAAGGGACTCTATGGATAGTAAAACGTGCTTACGAGAACACCTCTTAGGTGTTCCACCCCAAGAAAATAGAATGGAAGCCCTTACAAAATGCTAAGGCAACAAAACTAAGGAACCTCCTAGGCGTCCGCGCCTAGGTGTACTCTTATTAAACTTGATAAACGTCAAGATAGGCTCGTATAGGCACTCCTTGGCGTCAATGCCAAGGAGAGTGCTTTGATCATGGTAGAAAATGCCAATAGTAGGCAAAAAGGGGTACCACTGGCGTTCAACGCCAAGAAGACCCTACAAAACCTTGTTTGTACCGCCAATGTGGTATTGCTATACTCTCCTAGGCGCCCACGCTAAGGAGTTATCTTAAGGTCTCTTCAAAACCGCCAAGGTGGTTAGGAGAGAGTGCCCTTGGCGTTAAGACGCCAATGAGGGTTTGATTCGGACAGAAAAATCTTCATAAGCCCTGATTTTTGGTACGAAACGAATCATATTTCCGTGGAATAAATTACCCTGAAAATAGGGGGCAAATGTAGTGGCCCAAAATAGGGTTCGAAACACTAAGGCCCAAGTAGGCATGATCCAGATCCGAACCGGGATAAATATATCCAAACCGGAGTAATCAAGCCCAATACGACAAAGGCCCAAAGCGGTGAGACTTGTTAAGGAGGTGCAGAAATCCTAGAATGAATCTATGTAATTATAAATAAGGAAGTAAATCTGGTAGGTAAATCAAGTAATGATTCCCAAGAAAACCCTAATCTTGGGTGATAAGAAAGAAGAGATAAGGTAAAGATAATTACCATCCGAATAGGATTCTGATTCCTATTAGGGATCTGAAACCCTAATCCACGCCTATATGAAGGGAATTATTTCTTATAATCAGGTACGCAATTTTACCTCCAACTCAGTGAATACAGAGATTATACAGTTACTTATTCTTGCACCCGAGTCCTCCCGGTGGGACCACCCCCACTGGTTTTTGCAGGTTTTCCGACGGTCGATCGCGGAGTTCGAGGAGATCATCTCATGAGAGTCATCTAAATCATATACGCTTTATTTTTGTTGGTTATTTTGATCCGTAACATTTGGCGTTGTCTGTGGGAATCGATACAGAAAAGTCAGGAATCCATGGTTGGTGATAACAAAGACATCATCATCCCGACCCTACAATTAAGGGTGCTCTAACGCCATTCACTGATCCACCTCAAGATCCACCCCAATATACCCATTCTAGTGCTCGGACCACCCGGACCAACAACGATGATGTACAAGAGAACGCTACAAGGACGAACAACCCAACTCCTGAAGAATTGGAGAAAAGGAAAAAAGTAAGAGATGAGAAGAGGTTACAGCTGCTCGCTGGCCTGGAAGCTCTAGATAAGGAACAGGCAGAGGATAGGAAGAAAGCTGGGGCAGATACGGCCATAGGAGAAGAACAGGCCAACCCTCAGACCGAGGGACAAGGAGGCCAAGGTGATAAAGCTTTGACCTATTTAGGTATGAGGGTATTGGTTACCTAGATGATGAAGGAAATCTTAGAGAAGGACAAGATGGCGAATCAGAATAAAAACAAGAAAAAGTCAAAGAATACGGCCACTTCCAAGGTGTAGAAGACAGGAGAACCTACCCCAGAGAATGGTAATAAGGAATCTATATATCCCGATCCCCCGTTTATTAATGAGATTATGAAGGCCAAGATCTCTTCCAAGGTAAAGATTCCAGCAATCAAGAAGTACAACGAGAAAGGAGATCCCAATGCACATGTTCGCTCCTTTAATGATTCTTTGTTGTTGCAACCTGTTAATGATGCTGCTAAGTGTCGGGGCTTTCCGGCCACCCTTGAGGAGGATCCGCAGAGATGGTATAGGAGTCTACCTCCATGATCGGTTGTGTCTTTATCTGATCTTGTGCAGAAGTTCACTAGTCAATTCATCAGCGGGAAGACGCATGCTAGGAGTTCAGAGTCTTTGATGAACATAGTCCAAGGTCCCAAAGAAACTTTAATGGAGTATATCAATCGATTTACTAGTCAGGCCGTGAAGGTGGTGGATCTGAATCAGTCTATAGCCATGCAGCGAGGCACAACCAATGAGGCTTTCCAGATGTCGTTGGCTAAGAGGAAGCCTTCCAACATGCAAGAATTGCAAGATCGAGCTGGTAAGTATATCTCAGCAGAGGAGACATTGAAGAAGATAGTTAGCTAAGACGATGGAAAGAAGCGTAAAGAAGTAAAAAATCATGAGAAGGACCAGAAGAAGCCCATAACGGAGGTACCTTCCATGAAGCTTGAAAAGAAGGGAACGATTTACTCTCCCCTGAATGCTACTCAAAGTCAAATACTCATGGAAATTGAGAAGGAACCATATGTCAAGTGGCCACCAGAGATTAAGATCGACCCAGCCAGAAAGAATAAGAATTATTACTATCGGTTCCATAAGGACTATGGTCATGATACGGAAGACTGCCGTAATCTTAAGGATGAGATTGAGTTCCTAATTAAAAAAGGGACATTTGGGAAGGTTCGTAAAGAAGGACACATCTGGTGGAGAGTCCAAGGATCGAGGTCCGAATTCACATGGATGAGGCCAAGCCCGGGGGGCACCTATATAAAAGGAGGTTCTAGTGTGTATGGAACCAGTCACCGATCACAGAAGGCTTACATTAGGGAGGTCATGAATATTGGAGAGCCAATCAAGAGAGCTCGCATCGAGCACGTGATTTCTTTTGATGATAAAGACATGGAGAGGATTCAGTATCCCCATGAGGACCCTCTAGTTATCGTGCCAGTGATAGGCAATACTCCGGTTATGAAAGTGCTAGTAGATATTGGGGCATCTGTAGATGTTCTTTTTCACAGGGTCTTCTTAAAGATGGGTTACCAAGATAGCCAATTAACCCCGTCAGCCATATCTATCTTTGGGTTTAATGGACTGGAGGTCCCAATTAAAGGAACCATAAAACTCCCCGTCACTCTAGGACAAGGCCCTACTGAAGCAGTGCAAATGGCGAACTTCATGGTGGTGAAGGCGTCGTCCGCTTATAATGCCATATTGGGAAGAATAACCCTACATCAGTTTAAAGCCGTAGCTTCCACTTATCATCTGAAGGTAAAGTTTCCAACGAAAAATGGAGTAGGCACTCATCCGGGAGATAAGAAGATAAGGAGAACATGTTCGGTAGAAGCAATCAGAAGTGGAACCAGTGGGGGCAAGTATTGTACTTGGATGATTGCCAAGAGGGAGAACCTCGGAGACAATAGGATCGAAGGACTAAGCCACGGATGGGAGAACTTTGGAAGATTGATATCCAGATAGCTAACATGATGTTAGGAGGAGTCTTTGTAGACGAAGGAAAAGCGGTAAACATACTATTTTATGATACTTTTCGTCGGTTAGGATATTTGGACATACATTTATGTGAGCATAATGGGGCCATCTTTGGTCTGGCCAACAAAGAAGTCTAGATAGAGAGAAGCCTTCCTTTAGCTGTCACTTTGGGGGCATCCCCTCATCGGGTTACTCGGGTATTAACTTTTATGGTTGTGAAGACACGATCAGCTTACACTGCTTATTAGGAAGACCAATGTTACGAAAATTCGAGGCTATGGTTTCTCAAGTGGATACCACCGTAAGTTTTCCCACGTTGGATGGAACAGATGAGATCCAAGGGTATGTGTCAAACGATCTAGGAAAAGGAGTACAATCTTTCTATGGCAGAGAGAAAGAGTTTTCAAGGATGAAATTATCACAAACTCGATGTTACATGGAATGAACCAATGAGTTATGCAGCCCATTTACGAAGAGGATCCAAGCTTTGGAGCTGCCTGAAGATTTTGACATGGGTCGTCTGCCTTACTACGATGGAATGACCGATCCTATACTTCACTTACAGAAGCTATCTTAAGTGTTGGGGCAGGAAATATCTGAGGATCTTAAGTGCATGATACTTCCATTAACTTTGGAGAAGTTGGCTTATCGATGGTATGAGAAGCTGCCCGATGAGGGTGTCTGCTGTTATCGAGACCTAAAGCGGAGGTTCATGGAATCTTTTGGAGACTACATATGGTGCTCAAGTGAGGAATTGTTCATGTCCAAAGAAGAGGGATGTGGAGAGCACTTGGATAGTGCATATGTCTTTTTTATTATGTTTTTACAAGTTTTATTAAGGAATGGTCATGTAAACCATAATAATTTAAGTAGATGTATGCACCATTATTAAGAGATTATTATTTTGGAGCATTCATATGAATAAGAGAAATCGTTTGGATTTCATAACTTTGGACAATAGGAACTTAACTTTGGGATGCAAAGACAATAATTTTATTATATTATGAGTGATGAGTACAAGATGTAAGGAAATACATATCAAAACTAAATCTATGAAGACTCATCATCAGTATCGAAAGGAGCATCATCCCTCTCCAGGGGGCAACTCAAGGATGTAAGATCAACTGAGGGAAGTTGCTCCTGGAGAGAGTCCATAACAGAATCCCAGCACTCGTTGAACTCACGGGGACGCATCCTAGCCGCCGTGGCCGCCTTTCTCTGTCTATACTCATCCAAAGAAAGGAAATCTCGGATGATCCGAGTATGATGAAGTCCTGTCTCGCGTCAGAGCCGGTTCCCCTCTTCCTGCAAGTCTTTTATCTCCCAAAGAAGTTTCTCATATTGTGCTGAGGTAGCCGATATCTGAGCCCTCAATTCAGTGGCTCGCAAGTCGCTTTGGGCAGAGGCGGCACACAGCTGATTCATCCGATGAACACCCGCTTGGAAGAAATAGTTCAACTACACGAAGAGAAAGATAAGGGAAAAAGTCAGCACCACAAGAAGTTTATCATTCAGATTAGTCAGCAAAGTATGGAAGGTACCTATGCCAAGGATTGAGCTCCTTGGAGACCAATGTTAGACGGAGTCAATGAGTCCATTGTGTTCTTGTCATGAGGGGTAATGGACCCCTCAGACCATTCTTAGGCCAGCATAGGGTGACTCATCACTGAATCTTTGGCACGAATCCCCCAGTTACCGGAGAAGACGGCATCCTCTAGAGGATAGGCAGATTCAGAGGTGCTTGTTGGTTCCTTGGATCTATAGGGCTTTATGTTTAATATGTTTGATTATAAAGTTAAGAATATAATAATACCTGAATCCATGATCTTCTAATGTATTCCTTTACTCCCTTGAACGAAGTGTGACCTCCGATCCATCAAGGTTTCCTTCTCCAAGCACAGCTCTAAAGAAATCTTTTCTCTAAAACAGACATCCAATTCCGACCCAAAAAACACACTGTTACGGACTGTTAAATCCAATCTTCACCGTTCAGAATTTAGATTAGCTTGCTGTGAAGCTATTGTCCAAAAATCAGAACGATCCGACCGTTCAAATTCCGGGAATCGCAATTTTAAGATTGTTGCGCTGTGCTGATGGGTACCTACGGGATTTGAATAAAATTCTGTTTATATTTAGGTCTAATATTGCACCTAAAATAACAACTGGGAAGTTCTATCAATGGTTTACATTTTCTGAGTTAAAATTCCTACATGCTGCTTTGACAAAAAGGTTCAAATATAATGTACCTCATTATGTCATGTCATGTATGGTTAAAGCTAGCACTGGTGGATATCTTGCTTTTGGTTTATTCTTGACTGATTTATTTCAACATCTGAATATAAATCTCACTGGCCAAGTTAACTTCAATGTTGCTACAACCATTTCTGATGCTCAACTTGTAACTCACATGCCTCTGCATAACTTCACTCAGTATAGTAAATCAGTTATGAAAAGGTTGCCTCCTGTTATAGAGCCTAGCAAAGTCCAGGATCTGGAATCAAGGGTGAGCTCTCTTGAAGGAAGCTATACATGCCTAACTGCTGAAACTGAGGATCTGGACAAAAGGTTGGGTGATCTGGAGGAGGTAATTGAGGTGATCAA
>JAUEJK010181825.1:0-17148 GCA_032274865.1 Eryngium alpinum
TTGTCAGTAATTTAATTTAATCAATGGACATGCGATATCTTAAACGTGGGGAATTTAATAAGCAAATAATAAAGGAGCCGGAATTATTTAATTAATTAAATTACTGGAATTAGAAAGGTAGTGCAAATATTAATTCTTTAGTGGAGCGAATTGATATTTAATGATAATGGGCTCGGCCCATTTTATCATTGGGAGGCCTTTTCTAATTTCTCCATGATCCCTAATGTAGCCTATAAATACTCATATTCTCCAGGCTGAAAATCCTACGTTTTCAGAACTCTAAAAAGAGAGAATTTCAAATGATTGCTTGGAGGAGAAACCTTGGAAGCTCAAAGTCCACGCTTCGTTCAAGGGAGTCAGGAATACATTAGAAGATTGCGGATTCAGGTATTATTCAATTCGAAATCTTTATAATCAAACAATTAAACATAAAACCCTATAGATCCAAGTAACCAACAGGTCCTTGATATAGGGAATGGATGTAAGGACCTTCAAATTATGATGGCAGATAGTGAGTCTGCTAATATTGAGTTAATTCAGATTCCTGACCAATTTTGCCTCGATCCTAGTGAATCATTAGTTAATTCCATCATAGATAGCACTTTCCCAGACCTTGCAATTTTTTTTGATAATATTAAGTATCTTAGCGAGCGTGCTATTCTTACACCAACCAACCAAATAGTAGGAGATTTAAATCAACGGATTTTGCACAAACTACCAGGAGAATCCTACCATTGCTACAACATAGACCATGCGGAGGAAATTGGTTGTCATGATAGAGATTTGCGAGCTTTATACCCATTGGAAATTCTAAATTCACTCACATTACCTGGAATTCCACCACATGACTTGCACTTAAAAGTTGGGGTGGTAGTGATGTTGATGAGAAACTTGAATCAAACCCTTGGCCTGTGTAATGGAACCCAACTTATTGTTAGGAGATGCCTGCAACATTCCATTGAATGTGAAGTTATAGTTGGGAATTTTATGGGTATCCGTCATTTCATTCCTAGAATGGAGCTAATTGCCAGTGACACACGTCTTCCTTTTATACTCTTTCGCCGCCAGTTCCCACTTCAAATATGTTATGCCATGGCCATTAATAAGTCACAGGGCCAATCTCTTGAAAAAGTTGGTATTTTCTTGCCAAAATCTGTGTTTATGCATGGATTGTTGTATGTGGCTGTGAGTCGTGTTACCTCTCCACAGGGTTTAAAATTTTTGATTCAAAATGACAAAGGAAAAAGTACCAACATAACTCGCAACGTGGTTTTTCACGAAGTCTTTTACAACTTGGCATCGAATGAAGGATACTAGGGTCGTAGTTCTAATTTGGGAAACCTGCCCTAATTTAGGATAAAGTGATCATACCCTCGATTATTCCTTTTAGCAGGCTTCGTTTTTATCATAGGATGGTATTGGTCTGTGGTAGCTCTCTTTATCTTAAGGGATTGCACTATCTTCTTTGTGATAGTGCCCGTTAACCCTTTGGTTTTTGTAAGGGAATTTGTGTATGATAATAGTGGAATTTTTGGTAATTTGATTTAAGATCATATTCAACTATACAATTTTATATGTTAAGTAATAACATCAACTACAAACATCTTCTACCCTGTTTACTTTTCTGGTTTTGTAGCCGAATAATGTAGATATCATATTGGCTTCCAACAATATAACAGACTTAAAAGCAGAGCACTGAAGTTAAAAAGCATGTTTCTACAACTGTGTTGTAACCAACATCATTTCAAAATTTAAATAGAGACATAAGTCAACGTTTTCATGGAATAAATTGTTTCTTTCGACGCAAATAAATCTGCACGAGTAACCTACGCAACAACATACATTGACACAACACTTTTGTCAAAGATGTTTACAATAAAAATGTTTGGAAACACTATCCTAAACAATAACATATAGTCCTCCTCCAGACGATTGTGTTGAATGAAGGGTCCAAGTTCACTGAGAGTGTGAGTGCCGCTGTTGTGGGAACATTTAAATGTTCCCTTCCCTGTAACCACGAGGTTCACTGCATCATCAATTTCTGCTTTCGCTCTGAACCAAATTAGCTTCGGCAGAAACTACATAATATATAGTTTATATGTTAGTAATACTCAACAATTTGGTCAATTTATAATAGTAGACCACTGTTGCTGGAGAGCACCAATATATTATTTACCAGTAAACCCGTGCTAAGGAACTTTTGGTTCACCAAACGAAAAAATTCTGTTGGGGTATACTGCCCTGTAGCAGTGTTTGTTTTCATGAAAACAAAATGGACATGTCAGCTTGGCATAACATTAATTGCTTACAAAACAGTAGTTGTTATAAAAACTTACCAATCTCTATGCATTTGCTCAGCTTGTGCAACCCTCTGTAGACAAAAATCTTGAAGTGGTAGGGATTTCCATTTTCTACCAGAGTCACATTATCTCCATCATGAAGATCAAAATCACGTGCCAAACATTTCCATCCTTTATTCAGCTGGCAAATTTTTCCAATTCTCCTTATTTCCACTTTCCAAACTTTTTCCCCAACACTCAAATACAGGTACCATCCATTTCTCCACAACCAAATTTTTTCTTGATTTTTTTGCATTTGTGCCTGATAAAGAACGTTTTGTTAGTGTAACAGTTACAGAAGAAGGTGGTAGCGTCAACAAAAGGCAATAGATGTTCTGCAGTAAATAGATCCTCACCACAAGCGTATCTTCAATGAGGATATCTTTTCCGTCAATAAAAAATTCTATACTTCGGTCTGGCCCATGCCTTGCATTAAAATCTAGGAGTGCCCAGTTATGTAAATGCTTCCACTTTAATCCTGACATTATATGTTAAAGACAATAAATTTGAAAACCAAAAAAATTACTACTGCCATGTTGCCGAAATATAAACTGCATTTTAAAAGTGTATAATTGTATTACCCTCCTTATCCACCGTGGGACAATTTGGTATCTCAACTTTGTAAAGAGTAAATTTAATGTTTGTTGGATACTTAACCTCTACAGTCGTTGGTCCGATAACAGTGACCATAAAATTTGCATTGGTAACTTTCTCAAACATAATTATATTGGACGACTCAATCTTAAACTTGGCATAAATTTTCAGCATTCCCAGTAAACACTTGCGTTTCTTGCAGAACTGGCATTCAAATATATCCCCATTTGGAAAACAAAGATTGATCTTTCTTGGTAAGTCTTTTCCATATCTTGCCAGAAACGCAGACGAAAGTTTCTGAATATAGGAATCAGACTATCATTGCAAATAAAAATAACGCAATGTTACACTTCAACTGAAGCACAGCTCAAAATCTGTAGCTCACATACCAATTCAGAACTTTCAAACATCTCTGGAATTACAGGAACCATAAACATATCACGTCTCTGTCGTTGACGGGCCATTTCTGCGAACAAGGTAACTGTGAACTAAAAGGATGACTATTAGATCGTTGTCTTACATGTCCACAAAAATAATTTTGACCTACATTTAAGAGCATCTAACCCAACAAACATTTTTTAAATAAGGTTTCAAACTTATCAAATGGTTTTCATAATGTTAAACGGCCTCATGAAATAACTTCTATTTGTATTGTGTAAGAATCTTAACTGTCAATTTTTCCGAATTGATTTCCTTATTACAGAAGGGGAAAACTGTATCCTATTTCAAAAATAGGCTACTTGGGTTCATAAATAAACTACTTTTGTTTACTCCTAATCCGAACTTAATTGAATACTGCAACAGGGTTATATATGGGAAGCAATAAACAAAAGCTGATTCATTCCGAAGCAACAATCTACAGAACACTGATTCTCAAGCAACAATGATTACTTAACTTAATCTGTACAAGATCAACAATAGCTAAATGAGAACTAAGGTTTAAAAGAGTTACGAAAATGTACCTGGTAAGTGATAGTAGAGTGCGATGGAGTTTCCAACTATTCCCAACTCCAGTTCTCACGCCGTTTACGAAAACCTAAACCCAATTTCAGAGTTTTCTCATTCAGACAATTAACCCTCTTTCCTTCGAACGGTCCAGTCTATAGTCCATTCCATAAAGGCTTATAACATTTCCTATTTTTTCAAAATATATACGTTTTTATTGTGTCTAAATCAAAAATGTCATCTACTGTGTATAAATTACACAATATTAATTTATGTTATGTTATACTACAACAAATTTTATTACTTATTCTATTTTTGGATTGTGTATCATTTACATTTTTAAAAGAAAATTAATAAAATGTTATTAAATTAGTATATAGAACAAAAATTACAAAGGAACTCCAATGCACCCTTTTAATAAAAGTGAGTATAGTGTATAACCTGTTCACCAAAGTACACATCATTTTCTAAAATACCAAGAGTCCTATATAGAGGTCTTTGACTATTCAGAAATTATTGAAAGCAAAAACTATATTAAACTCTAAATATATCTCAGCTCAGCTAACTATAAAAAAAATTATTTCTAAAAAAAAATTATTACAAATTGTCAAATACGTACAAATTACTTTAGTGTTATAAATATAATTGGCATATACCTAAGTGTGTTATAATTGTATTATATTTTTATAATCTTATTTTGCATATATATAAATTTATATCTTTATGAATATACATTTGACTGTCATATAGAGGTCTATACACATCCCGCTTCAAAGTTTATTACGGTGTGTATATATTCAATCATACCGAGTAATATTTCTTTCAAAATCAAATGCTAAAAAAATCATATTTCCTTTTATGAAAAAATTCTAGAAAGAAATCTAGAAACAAAGTATTATCAAATCATCAATAGTAGATATACATATCAAATCTAGAAACAATCTACTCATCAAGATTTTTTTACTAATTATATATGTATAGTTCAAGAGTACATAATCAACTAATAAGTAATAGAGGTAATTTAAAATGTTTCATCAAAATGAAGATGTAAAAAAAAGTAAATTAAATTTTCCAACAGCAGTTGTTCTTTATTTAATAATATATTAAATTGTCCAACAAGTTTATAGACAGTAGATCCCCTTTCCTTTTGCCTAAAACCTTACTAAATATAGTAATTTCTTAAATTTAATTTAAACTTCATAATAAAAATATACATTCCATTCCCTCTATCCATCTCTATTTATTATTTTACTACTTATTTATCTCTTTTCTTCTCTAAGATTGTAACGACTAATTATTAATTTACTAATTCTTTCCCTCACTCCTACACACAACACATAAGGCCAACTCCAACCATGAATAAAAAATCCAAATTAGGATTATTTTTTGATCCAATTTACCCCAACCGTGTTCGAAAAAGTGATCCACATTTGGATCAGTGAATGGAACTGCTCCAAATTTCGATCACTACTATTCACTGATCCAAATTTGAAAATTATGAAAATAATGATCTATTCTCTTTTTATTTACTTATTTTATTAGTTTTAAATTAATTAGATCATTATTTGGATTACTGTGGTTGTAGTTGGTGGAGTTCAGGATCCAGATTTGGATAAAAAACTTATCACATGGTTGGAGTTTACCTCAATACAGGAAATGAATAGTAAAACCTCAAATATGGGGATCCATTCTTAACTCCCTAAATGTTTCTCTATTTTGGGAAATGGGATGTAGTCATAGTTTTGAGCAAATCCCTATATTATTCCTCAAATTATAGGGATAAGACGTATATAGGAACTCCAATATGAATGCTCTTACATGTATAGATTAGTTTTATAATTTAATTCTTCAATTATAATTATATTTTTATAAAATTACCAACTGATGCTATAATAAATTTGGTTCATACTATTTACAAACTTATATGAAATACAAATAATTTCAAAACTTTAAGTTATGTTAATTACTTTCTCAAAATAAACTATTTTAGAAACATAAATTATTCTAATGTCACCTCCTGCATAAACTGCCATTGCCTACCCTGCCACCAAACACCCTATCATCGAGATCTACGTAAACTCTCTTCTTCTCCCTCTAATTTATCTCTCCTTACTTTGTTACTTTTATACATCCTATTTCACTAAACAGAAGATACAGTTTCCTTCCCATCCATCTTTTTTGACTTATTATGCCTTTCTCAACTTACCAATCAATACTGGACCTCAATGACACAGGTTACGAGTGGAGTCTGAAGGCCCGGATCCTCTCTATATGGTCGGCATATAACCTTCAAAGGAAGATCATTGTGGGGATGAACATGTTGCTCACAGATGAAACGGTATTGTTCTAATTTGATTACTATATAAATCCTCGATTTCATGAATGAACCGAACACTAAATTGAAGAACTTCGTGGTAGAACACGAGAATTCAAGCTTTTGAAGGTAAAGATGACTATCAAGGCATTCATGAACGTGTTACCTGCGGGAAGATCTATACAATTAGTAATTTCTCAATAAAGAAATACGGGGATGAGACTTTCACAAGGCCAGTCCGTAATGACTATCGTTTATTTCTTTCAAACTATACCAAATTCCTAGAAGCACCCGACAATGATACTCTGATTCCACAGTTCGCTTTTGATTTATACGATCTTACTGAGGTAGAGAAGTTAGCTTCTCAAACACTCCATCTTACAGGTACCTTTTAGTATACAACTTAAATCAATATACTGATTTCTCTGATAATTTAACTATCTAAGTAGTACTCACAATTTGTAGACATTATTGGAGTTGTTGAGGAAGTGAAGATAGACACATAACTTGCCAGATAAAAACTTTGAGCCGTTCTTCATATCTGATGGGAGGTATATCATTTTATAACTTTAACTGAGAAAAGAGCTATTACATAATAGTAGACATTGTGAAGATAGTACGTAATAAGGATATATTATTTCTAGCAGTTACACAGTGAAAGTGTTGTTTTGGAATGCATTGGGTGAAAGTTTTCTTGAAGAAATGAAGAAGGCAACTAAATATCCTGTTATCATTATCATCTCATGCTGCAAAGCTCAGAATCGTTCAGGTATCAGTTAACAGTTTATGTAATAAATATCGAAAAAACATTTCATTATGTGAGGTAAGTTAGTTATTATGTGTTCTATTCATAGGTGACATCCATTTTAGTAATACTCCAGCGACAAGGTTTTTTATCAACTACGACCACTATAGTGTTCGCATGCTCCGGCAAAAGTAAGCATCACTTTGTGCCTTTACTATAACTCTTGCTCTCATAAATATACTTTAAGTGTATACAAACACTTACTATCGGCGTAATATTGAACAGATTGGCTCAGCTTCCAATGCGAACAAAACCTTTGCCCATCTCAGAAGAAAGATCAAATGTGCCTCAACTCTACAACATTGCAGAGCTACCCCAGTTTCACATTACAATGCTTAATGTATATATCTACACATAAATAACCAACGTTTGTCTCAACAGATACTATAATTAATTCTATTATTGCAGAAACATGTAAAAGTGAAGGGTATATTTACTGAGTATTGCATTGACAATAAATGGTGTGAAAGAGTTTGCACAAAATGTCAGAATTCCATTCGTAAAGTTGATGGTAAAAGAAGGTGCGGGCCATGCAAAAAAATATTACGTATCCGAATAAAAGGCAAGAACTCATAAAACCTATCTACACCCTACTTTTCCTTATTACATAGGTGTACAGTAAATATTATGTATCTCCTTCATGTTAATATGAATCGTATCTTTGTAATGAGTTTTGGGTAAATTGTTAAACATATCATAAACTTATTTTTCTCCCCACTATTGTTTTCTAGATTTAGAGTTATTGCAACAGTGGCTGATCTTAGCGGCAGTGCCACAATTCTACTTCTGGACCGTGAGGTTAACACGATAGTTGGCAAAAGTATATTGCAACTACACGTTGAAGAGTTCGATGATGACGAGGTCCTACTATTATCCTTTTAAGAAGAATGTCTATGTCGTATTGTTATAGGTTATATGACCAAATACTAGCTTCTAATTTTTAATATTGCAGGACGAAGATGATGCTGAAATTCCTGATATTCTTAAGAAGCTCTTGCAGAAGGAGTTCACACTAACACTTCTTATTACTGATAATAATTTGACTGCTGGCGATAGTGTCTATACTTGCAGCCATGTAGAAGAAACAGCCGACCCTACAATGCTAATATCATCAAGGGATTTTTCTCCAAATCTAACTCTGAAATAGGTGTATACCTTTTTAATTGTTACCTTTGTTAACCCTAGAAAATCTAATCCCAACAAAACACTAATACTGCTTTACAGGTGATTGATGTGGCCAGTGGCGAAACGAGTTCTCCACAGGAGAATGACCAAGGGGCAGCAACAGAATGGTCTTCAACCAAAGATCGGGTAAGAAAAACGCATGAAGCTATTCCATTCAATATTGATGAAAATGTTCCACTAAAGGCCATGTTACACAAGCCAAAGAAAGAGAAACTTGGCAATCAATAGTAATCATGTGGCTTCTGTGATTCTGCCATTATATAGGACCTTTGACACATTCTATGGCTGGAAGTTTGGTACTTAGCTTTTGCTTTCTATGTTTAATTATTATGTTAAAGAATTTATATAGATTAAAATATATATATATATAGCTTATCTACCTCGATATTTTTCAGTGTTGTTGCCTACAATTATAAGCTTACCAAAGCTGAGTACACAGTCAATAACATTCCAACACAGTCATTTTTATAACAGAGTATATGGCTGACTAATAACCTAACGTTAGAAACTGGCAACAATTCAGTGGCAAATGACTCTAATATTCCACTCCTGAATTTAGAAACTCTAAATGGGCTAAAGGTGTTTGATATTCCGCCCGAGGTGATATTTTAGCCTCCTAAAGTTATTAATAAATATTTCGAACGAATTAAACCATTTCCAACAATTTCTATTAGCAGGTGTTTGTGAAATGTTATGCACATGTAGGCGCAATAAACGATCCGAACCGTTGGTTTACTGAAATCTGTGCTATTTGTGGTTACGACCTCTTTGTTAGAGATTTGTACTTATATTGTTCATGTTGCGAACGGATTGTTTGCTACCCATTGAGGAGGTACACTATTAAAATTTTAGCTTAAAAAAAGACATTTTATCATTTAAACAATAGTTTATGAAATAGTTCCAAACGCAAGTTATCTATTCGTGTCTATATTCATGACGATATGTCTACGACATTGTTTCACCACCCTCATGATGTCGTGCACAAACTTATACCTTCTGCTCTACATTATCTTCCTTGTGGGCAGGTATTAATCAGTTACAAGTAACACCATCTCCACCGTGTATTTTTTTCAACATATCTGTACTATCAGTTTATATTTGTGATATGTTTGCAGCTTCGCAGTGCGGTCCCAATGCCCGTTAGTTTTCTCCATATAATTGGCAAGAAAATTTTGTTTGTTATAGAAACTAAAATTGCTAATCGCAGAGGTGAATCTTGCCTTTGGAGATGTGTTGATGTACACTCTGTTTAATGATTCCATCCCCTCAAATATGCAAGGAACTATTTAGTTGTATACCTATATGTCCTACTGGTTGAACTTATTTGATTTGATAATGTATGCAATTTTCTTTAAGCTTCCTAATACTATATTATAACGTAACATATCATGGATAGTAGCAAATAGTAGAAGAACAACAAATTATTGGAGATTAAATACTTCCTCCATTTGTGTTATGAAGTGTACAACTTAAGTGGACCCAATCTAATAAAACGATTTGCTACTACTGTAGTTCAAAACAAGACTGTAACCAAAACAACACTGTAATAATAAAAAATATATAAATTATAATAAAAAACACCATTCAATTTTGATGTATAAGTACCCAAGTAAAATATCAAAAAACAATTATAATTAATTTATTTCCAAATTATTATTTAATGTCGTGATGTTATAAGTTCATATTCCTATGTATAGATTAATTTTATTATTTATTCCTTTAATATTGTTAACATATTAAAAACATTTACCATATTCATTATTACCACATTCTCAAATATAATATTATAATTATTATAATTTATAAATTTAAGTTTACACATCTGTACATATTCATTATTACTTGCCTAGACTTTGAGCCTATCCCTTTCTATCAGCCGCCCATCAAATCTGGAGTTGTACCTGTCCCAGAGGAAGTGAATAGTTTTTCTAATGATACACTGCACTGTGCAACCAACTGCAATATGTAGGAACTGTAAAAAGATATGTTCCAACTGCCAAAGAAATTTATGTAGATATACATATTACGTAGCAGATATAATAGATATGGCATCATATTTTTTTAAGCATAATAAAACATAGTATTTAAATAAAAAATAATGTTTTATTTCCCGCCATATGTTTCCCTCCTTCTTTGCACTTGAAATACACACTGAAACCTCCAAGCCAATGACTTATCGGTATGGCCACTTTTCGAAGCCTCTCTACTGTTCACATTGCTATTATACTACACTATATTACCTCCTTTGATGATTTTGCTAACTTATTTCTGGTGTGGAAGGAGAACCAGACACGGCTCTCACAGTCCGATCTCTTATCACAAATTGATCTCCTACAGTTCTTCCCTTACAGTCAATACGAAGATCAATTCTACAGTTTCATCTACTATGCCTCACACCTTGGGGTTTTGGATGCATTGTACTTCCTCTCGGCTTACCATTTGCTGCATAAAACAGACTCCAGTATCAGGGTCCTTAATATGCTTTTTGAACTACAAAATGACGGTCATGAAATGTCTAGATTCACAAAGAATCTGTTCACAATTGTCTACTGTTTTCCAGGGTACCAGTTCTGCATAGAGGACATGGTTGTTATGGTGAATCAACCTGGGTCTACTGCTAAATTGAACCTTTGGGTTCATTTTCTTAAAAGATGGTATAGAAGCTTAGGGAACTCCACAGCACTGTTAAATATAACTATTCCCCTCATTTGTGAAGACCGTACCCATAATCTAAATCCTAATTGTTATACTGAATCTTTCGGTCTCCGTACTAATAATGTAACTAACAATGCTTGCGCATATTGCAAGGTCTATGTAATTATCAATGGTTTCACATTGTGGGCATTCTAAATTCATTTACTGTTTCTTATGGAGCCTCTGGCAAAGAAACTTTGTAAAGAGAATGTCCCAAGATTGCGATATGTAACAAGATCTTATGTATTGTTGGTTGAATGCTAATATTAATATATAGTCAATGTTAAGTTGATTCATTTTAATGCTGGGTTTAACAACAAGGACGTCTCCATTCTATTTCTACGAGCTATCGGACTGTGGTAGTTATGCACGTCTACTCAGCTAACATTAATTAACACAGCACAAAATAGATTACAAACTTAACCAACTCAATTTAAGATGTAGTAAATGTATCCAACCAACTTCTTCTTGAAATCTACTATATATTCAGTTGTTACTAGCAAGACTTAACAAAGAATTCAAGCTTTTGTGGTCAAAAACCCATTTTAGTTTCTTACAAAAACAAGATGACTACCACCTCTAAAACAGCACCGGAAAATATAGACTATCTTGCAAATCTCAGAACAGACAGATACGACTGGAATATTAAAGTGCGCGTAATACGTAAATGGCTTAACACAACAAAGGAAGGGAAACTTGTGCAAAGCATTAACGTACTTCTGCTGGATGACAAGGTAATATTCTCTAGTGTTTTTTATCATCGGTATCTTCTTGAGTTTACGTTGAACTCCTCATACGTTGGCTAATTTGTTTTTGTTACAGAATGTAAATTATGCAGGCGTTTGTTGCGAGTACATCTTATGACAAGTACAAGGACTTCCTCACTGAAGGGGATATATTCCTAATTTCTAATTTTAGTGTGAAGGATGTGCACAGTGATGCAACTCATTTGCTCACTACAAATGACAGAAGCATACTATTCACTACATACACCTCAATCGAGGAAGCAGAAGACAATGAGAATTTAATCCCGGACAATACTTTTGATTTCTATGACATATCAGACATTAAAGAAATGCTGCACCAAACGAAGTTTCTAACAGATAGATTTTACATATAAAACATACCTTCAAATATTCCTTCAAAAAAAATTATACAACAAATAACCTTTTTCTAATGTTCTAACTACAATATACTCTTTAGATGTCATTGGGGTGGTCAAAGATTACCAACCCATCAGAAGGTGGACAAGCAAGTCCAATAAAGAAATTAAGAAAGCTATTGTAAAGTTTATGCTAAGTGATACGAGGTACACACATCTTTAAGTTATTTGCCCATAATAGCCAAGTCTTGATTACATATATTTTCAGCGGGTCCATAAGAGTCATTCTATGGGACCAATTTGCCGAGAAGTTTCAACCGTTAATGGATGCAGCAACTCAGACACCCTGTATTGCGATAATAGCTGCAGCGAGAGTGGTGAAATCTGGAGGTATTAAACTCTTACACTCAAATGAGGCTTTTGTAAATCATGTATAAAGACTCACACAATAATGTTTTCTAACTAACAGATTCTCTAGAGATTGGCACAGCCAATGCTATGACTTTCTACGTCAACAATGATCATCACAGTGTTCAGCAGATGCGAAAAACGTAATGTCTATATACATTATGCTCTTCTGTTAATATTTTCAGATTCAGTAACTATGATTTTATAACATACAACGCATTGAATAACTTATGTAGGATCTTGACTATACCTCACTTCACTCAGCCACAACAAAGTCAGAGAAGATGTGTTAACTTTTCTGTGTATTCAGTCAATGACATTGGATAGCGAGGCCAAGATAAAATAGGAGTAATAAATCTCAACCAATTTGGATAAACGATTCACTTTTCCGATTAGAATTTACCATAAAATGAATATTATACTCACAAATCTAAATTCTTTGTTATACAGAGCAAGGTTATTTTAATGCTCACCATTAGGAAGCTCCTACCAGAAACTCCATGGTTCTTTTTTGAATGCACATCGTGTAGAGAGGAACTCTCTGAATTGCAACCGAGCTATAAGTGTGATCTTTGCTAGAGAGATGTTACATACGCCGACCGAAAGTGAACACTATACAGAACACATAATTCCATTTACTTGATATATCACTCACAACACTACTAAATTTCTCCATTTACTTCTGATACAGGTTTCAGGTTGGAACAATATGTTCGAATTCTACTGAAATGATTTCATTAGTCATCTCTGACACAGACATTAGACGCTTGACGGGGAAACTGTTTTCGACCTCACCCCTGATGATTGCAAGGTACTACTATCACTAACGTGTATCCATGTGTAAATATGTTCTTCCTATTAATGTTTCTTAGTTATCTAACTACATATTTGTTATCAGGGAAATGAACAATTTATTTGTCCTGACGAGATTAAGAACCTCATCAATATGGATATTCGGACATTGGTTGAACTTACTAAAGAACATGTTGTTGAAGGATGCAATGTCTTCCATGCATCGCAAGTCATTTTGGGGCACACTAACAATGAGTTGGGACAACCATCAACATCAAAGCAGTCAATGGTGTCTCAGCTACACTCAAATTACGGAGAGGTCAAACATAACTGGAGACTCATACAAATGTAACAAATCTCTGTCCATTCCTTCCCAGTTATTAATCTATTTTACTATATCTATTAATCTCTCTTAATTACACAGGTGTCTACTTCAGGAACAGAATATCACCTGGACACCATCTCTCAAATCAAAGAGGCCACTCCAATGTCTAAGAAACACATTGCAACAAAGAAGCGCACCAAAAAGGCAATTCCAAGTATGTAAACCTAAATCTGGCAGCATGCAATAGTTATGAAAATGCCCCAAACTGTACTAACTCCAACACAATTTTATCAGTAGCCGCTGTTGGTATATCATATTTCAATATATGTTACATTGTCTCCCTAGAGATTCTAATTTCCTAAACTTATTAATAATACAAAAAGAATTAAATTTGGAATATATTTAATAATAAGAGTACAGTACCCAATATAGATCATTTGAACAAACAGAGTGTTATTACGAAAAATAATATCCGTAAGGTTCAATAACCAGTGTTTTACATACTAAATAGGCACGCTCATTTCCACACTTCGGTATAGCAACCCAGTCTTTAATTATAATGCTAACACAAAAAGTAGAGTTCCCAACATATCGGAAGTGTAGCACCTTTGATTTCCAGATCTGGTGATCAGCAACAAAAGAATGCAATCCAACTAACTGATGTGTAGCCCTCATGTAATAGCAGGTATGTTTGGATCATCCACCAACCTCCAAATGTACCTCACCATCCAAATCGCTAACATACTTATCCCAGAAAATACGTGGAACATACTGCATACATCAGAGTTAGGACGTTCAATACAGTTATAGTAATAACTCAAATTACTAACCATCTTATCAAAATACTTAAGCATCATACTGAAGTGAGATTCAGTACAGTTATAGTAACAACTGAGAAGACTTACCATCTCTCCACTGGATATGAGATCTTTGTTGACAAAGCGAACGAACTCTAATGGCTGATAAGTTTCTGTGCAAACAAAAACAAATTGTTTACTTTACAAAAAAAATCAAATGATCATGAATACATCATATAATCAAGACGGGAGAAACTATTACTACTATTAAAACACTGCTCAATCATGTCGTACTCCTTAAAAATAGTTGTCTCAAAGTGGAAAGGGTTCCCGTATTGTGTCATCACCACATAATCACCCACAGACAAACCAACAGTGTGAACAAAGTTTACCCACCCCTCACCAAGCATTATTAGGCCGTCCAACTTCCTAACAAAAACCTGGCAGCATCGACCACAAACACATATATGAATACCAGACCAGTCAGACCAGTATCCTTCAGGGAACTTGGTGGGATCATCGCAAGCCTGAAATAAGTCAATAACTACCACATTCACACCATATTTGGTTGTCTAAATTTTCGATACTTATATATGTTCCTATTACCAAAGAACGATCTACCAAAGATACTTCCCCTCTATTGAAAAGAAATTGAAGTGAAGGTTCACCACTAGCATTACCATTACACTATACTAGAACAACATTAATACCGTGCAGAACATCATCATCTGTAAATCAACACCCACTTGAAGTCGCACATTAAAATAACATAAAATATAAATTATACACTACACATTTTCTGACATATGAAATTGGTTACCAGTTATGTTATTGTTATTCACTCTCCTGTGGTCATTACACAATCTCTCCACTTCGAACGGGAAAACCTTATGATCCTCCGGGTACTCCACTTCTACTGACGCCTGTCCAATTATCGTAACATAAAATTCACTCACAGAGAAGTACTCAAAACAAAGGACACTATAGCTTAAAATACTATAACGTTGCAAAATCTTAACAGTACCCACTAAACACTTCTCATCTTTCACATATTCACATTTAAAGATGTCTCCATTGAGGAAATATAAATTCACAACCTGAATGCCAGAAAGGTTACAAGTTAGCCTCTCAACATATAAGTTTAAAAAAAAAAGAAATTAACAATAACAAAAAACCTACCATTTTTAAATCACCAATGTTACAGGGAAGCACACAATAGAAGAATTTAGGAAATCGATCTTTAGCTTTTCTAAGTTCTGTGGGAAAAAAAAAGTGGTAGAACAGATTTACACACAAAGAAACAATAGCCTCAAAACAGAACCAAAATCAGACACTTACCTTTGAGCTTTTGAAATAGGTTGGAAGACATCTCCGGCGGGATTATTGGGAAAATGCAAATACTTTTTAAAATATGATTTGCGTTTGTCAAGTTCAATATACTATTTACTTTGATTTAACTTCAGAAGGACTAACTTGAGTTAGTTGGCAGAAAGTTTTTCGTTTTCCAATGCTTACCATTACTGGTTTCCACGTTTCCTTTAAATTTTATTTAATTTTCTTTAATGCACCTCAAGTTAGACATGGGAACCCTCTAATAAATTAAAATGATGTTACCAATTTATTTCTACAAGTGGTAAAATGAGTGAATGATGTATATATTTTAAACGATATAATGCCCTAACTTATACTGTTACCAAAAAAATAAGTTTATATAAACATAATTAAATTGTTAATACCTGGAGACTTATATTTGAACCTTCTATTTTTATAATTTATAACGAGCATGAAATCCGTGCAAAGCACGGTCGGCTATAAAATTTAGAAATTTTAAATATTATTATAAATATAATATTAAAATAATTAATTTATATGACACAAATTAAAGAGTAAGGACATTACTTCTTATCAAAATAGAATATACTATTTATTTTTAAAAGTATATTTTATTTAATTAAGATTATATTACTGATTTTTATTGATTAAAAATTATTTTTAAATAAATAATTATCTTATTTAATATATAAAAAAGATCAATAATAAAATATTTAATTGAATTATGATTTATTTTTAAAGAGTAAGACTTTTAAGTAGGACATTACTTCTTATCTAATTAGAAATAAAATTTATTTTTAAAGTATTTTATTTAATTAAGATTATGATACTAATTTTTTATTTCTTATAATTATATTTTACAAAAAAATAATATTTTATTTTATATATAATAAAAGATTAATAATAAAATATAAGTAAAAGACAAAAAAATTATATTTAAGTAGGATATTACTTTTTATTTAATTATAATTGTGAGAGAAAGACTTAATATTTAAGTAAGACATTACTTCTTATTTAATTAGAATTATGTTTACTTTTAAATATAAAATTATTAAATACTTAAATATTCATTATTCATTAAAATAAATTTTCAGATTATAACAAAATAATCACTCAACCATATATACTTCAAATTTATAACCATATTTTAATTAATTATATTATCTAATTAAAGATTTTGACCAATATATATTTGTTGAAGCACTTCATTTTATTTATGGAAACTGAAACTGTCATGTCCTGCAAACCTTTCTTCACTCCTGCTCCTACTATATGCTATGCATAGACTCTACTCATATCTTGTGCACAGTCTCAGAAAGATTCACATATTCACACACGTAATAGAAAAACACAAAGTGGGCAAGAGCTTAAATTTACGAAATTGGGCGGTAAAGTAGTAAAGCCAAAATATTACCCGCCCAAAAACACCTTCAAATAGTTACAGATACAGCGGGGCTGTTTGGGTAACACTTATAAGTGGCTGCAGCTTATAAGCTGGAAAAAAAAAGCACCTATT
>JAUEJK010181826.1:0-10731 GCA_032274865.1 Eryngium alpinum
TATTAATATAATAATTATTTTTGCGTGAAAGTATATATATTTATTTGATTATTTTTCTTCAAACCTAAACTAAAATTAATTTTTTTTTATTATTGTCATGATATTCTCTTGTATTAACACAAATAGTAAATAACATAGACTATTATTTGAAATATCTCATTTGACCATAAACTCTCTTATCCTTCTTAATGTTAATGTTAATTTGTGATTACGATACCATCTATCTCATTATTGTTCAAATATAATTGTAGTAAGTAGTTATTTATTTGTATAATTTATATATTACTAGGAAATTACCCATGTGATGCACAGCTTAGTGATAAATGTTTAAAATTTAAATTTAAATTTTCTATTCTTTATTAATTAATTTAGATATATGATATTAAAATTTAATAAATTATTTATAATTTTTAAAAAATTATAAAAAAATTATAAAGAACAAAACTATAATCTTAAATTCATCCTTTTCCGTGATAGCTAATTTAAAATTCTTTATTTTAAAAAAAGTAAATCTAATATAACATTGAGCTCTCAAAATAAAGATATAAAGAATTAAGTGTTTTTAAAATAATAATAATAACAATAATATAAAAAGAGGATTAAGTTTATAAATTGTAACTAAATTATAAATATAATAAATAAAATATGATTATGATTCCTATTCTATTAAGTAGATTCTAAAATAATAATAGTAAATAGTTAATATAAATAGTTAATACTATAAGTATATATCTTTATATATATAATATAATAAAGATTATTTATTTGTATCTTTATATATTGTTACGGATCAAATTAACAAAGTAAAGTTTAGGGATACCTGACTCCTGTGACTACTCGAACTTGTTCTTCCGCCTCCTTAGATGTCCGCCAGAAAACCTGCAAAAACCGGTGGGGTGGTTCCACCGGAGGGACTCGGGTGCAAAATAAGTGATCTGCTTGTGAATAAAATCTCTTGATTGAAGCTAAAATTGCATACCTGATTATGAACATTAATCCCTTTTATATAGTCGTAAATTATGCTCTCAGACCTGTATTAGGAATTAGATTCCCACCATGCTTCGTAATTCCACTTACCTTATCTCTTTATTTACTTGCACCCCAAGACTAGGAATCGTATTATAATTTACCTTCCAGATTCACTTCCTTATTTAATTAGGGTTTGCGCACCTCCTTACTAATTAATTAGCCGTATTGGACCCTCGCCGTATTGGGCTTAGTAGGAACGTATTCCTCTTATTATTCAGGCTCCCGAGCTCTAATTTAATTTCAACCCGATCCGAATATTATTAAATAATACCTGTCTATAATTAATTAAATCAACCTCTATTTTTGGGCCCCCTACATTTGCCCCCTATTTTCGGGTTAATTTATTTCCCGAAAATACGATTTGTTTCGTACCAAAAATAGACGTTTCTGCTAAAATTTTACACCCATTAACCATCCTCCTAGGCATGGGCGCCTAGGAGGTGCTCTAATACTTATACTCGACGTCTATAAGGAGTGATGGGGATCTCCTTAGGCGCTAGGCGCCTAGGAGACCTCTATTTCACTACTTTGGCGTGCATAGGTGTTGATGAGGGGTTCCTTGAAGTGACTTGGCGCCTAGTAGACTTCTCTACTACCTAACTTGGCGTGCATCAACATTATTAGTGGTGCTTCTAGGCGCTAGGCGCCTAGGAAGCTCACCAGATCCTTAACTTGGCGTGCATGAGTGTTTTCAAGGGGTTCCTCATGGAATTAGGCGCCTGGGGAGCTTGCATTTCCTACACGTGGCGCAAGGGGTTCCTCATGGAATTAGGTGCCTGGGGAGCTAGCATTTCCTACACGTGGCGCGCATGAAGGTTTGTGGGAGTTTCCCTAGGCGCTAGGCGCCTATGAGGCTTCCTCTTTCCTTACTCGACGTGTTTTGTGTTGTCTTGGTGGTCTCTTAGACTAATTAACACCTAAGAGGTTCCCCTGAACTATACTTGGTATATTTTTCCATTCTCAAATCTCCTCTTAAAGCATAGGCACCTAGAGGGCTCATTATTTACCATACTTAGCGCGCATGACAAACTCTAAGGGTCTCCCTAGGAGCTTGGTGCCTATGAGACTCCCTTCTATTATACTTGATGTGTTTTTCCATTTCTCAAAGCTTCCCTTAAACATCTAGTGCCTAGGAGGCCATATTTTTTCCCTACTTTCACGCCAAGTCACTATCTCACTACCTTCCTAGGCGTGTGGTGCCTATGAGGTTTATTTTTACCTACCTTGGCGTTTTGCCAAGGTCTTATGGCTATCCCATAGGCCATTGGCGCCTAGGAGCCCTAGTCACCACTATTCTGACATTTCAATTATCAAATCATGTGTTCCCCTGGACCTATGGTCATTTGGAAACCCTAATTCTTTCATTCTTAGCGTATTTCACCTAAGAGGTAAGCGTATTTCGATATCCATGGAGCCTCCTTGGCCAAAGGAGCCGCTATCCATTCCATTTGAGACTCATCGGAGTCCTATAATGCTCTTTGACACGTACATCTGAAAGCTATATCCCACCTAACCAATACAGTTTAGAGTTACCATAGAGGTCTATCCTAGTCGTTTATACTTATGAGACCCCTTCTTTTCTCAAAGAAATTCATCTATAAACCTATCTAGGGTTTTTAATCGTACAAAATAATTGCTATTTCATGTAATCGCAGTGGCACGTCTTCCCATTTTCCCTTCAACCTTCAAATCTATATAAACCCCATTGCAGTGAGGATCTCCTCACTCTCAACCTTCTACTATATCTCTACTACATCTCTCTAGATCTATTCCTTAGAATTCTCTTAAGAAATGGCAAATCGCAGCCCCCCAAAGAAGAAGTCCAAGAAGCACTCCTTCTCAGGTAAGCTCTATACTCATTTTTATTAACTAAGAAGTTCAAATAACTTTCATATATGATTTACCTCTTATCGATGTAGTTCATAATGAACTTTCCCGTCTTCAAAGAGAAACTCGATTAGCTTCTGCTCCAAAACCTTAAAAAAAAGAGCTAGAGGTTCTCCACCCAAAGCAGCTCTGCCTCAAATTGCTCCTTCTTCAAGCAGTGCTCCCTTCCAAGGGAATTGGTCTTTCGGCCCTGGTGACTCCGTGATCAAAGACAACAAGTTTGCTCAAGAATGGTCATGGGTTTCTATAAGCCCCCGTGACAAGACAGACTTCATTTATAACTCCCAGCCCGACAATTTTATGGCTCATGGCGCTCAAGCTGTAGCGTCGGTAAGATCTTCACTTGCCTTCACCAATTATATACCTCAAATATCCTCTAATAATTCTTCATTTTATAGGTTAATTCCTACTTTCAAGCGGCTATGCATCATGTCCGCTTCTTGGAATCAACTCTCTAAGGGAAAGAGAAAGATATTGAACTCCTTCAAGATGAACTGTCTCGTGTGTATTGATGGAAGTACGCAGATGCTCCAGGCTGAGAACTCCTGACTCATGAATGAGGTGAACAACCTCCATCATCGACTTCATGAGGCTCGAACTGAAGTTATTCGTGACTTCATGAAACCTCCTTACTACGACTACATGAAGGAGATGACTGCTAGGAGGAGGTTTCCATCCGTCTACCACGGTGCTTGGGACAAGTTTATGGAATGGGTTACTAAGATGTATCCCGGTATTGATCTCTCCGAGTGCAAACCCGAAGTTCCTAAGATCCATTTTGTTGAAGAAACAGATGAGGAATTCGATTGGCAGCGCTTCGACGACTCGTCGGATGAAGATGTTTCCTCCTCAGTGGAAGAGGATAACGACGACGACGATGATGATGGTGGAGATGGATATTCTAGTGCTTTGGTGGTGGTGCCCGATTCAGTGAGCAGTCCTATGAATTCTTTGGTGGACTAACTCAACTCAGACTTAGATAATGAGGAGTGAGGAGGGTTTAATTATTGTATTTGTAATCAAATTTTATTAATGACTGAAACTTATTTGCTATATTCTCAAGCTTACACCATTACTGATAATATCTACGTAAACTAGTAATATGCCCAGCATGAGGTAACTCTTCTCCTTTAAGAGTTTCTAAGTGATATGAACCTAATACCAAAGTTCTCTTCACACGATAAGGACCTTCCCAATTTGGAGACAACTTCCTCTTCTCCTTTCCTAAAGCTTCCAACATTCGAAGCACTAAATCCCCATTGACGAAAGATCGATTTTAACTCTCATGTTATAGTAAGCGGAAGTCCTTCGCTTATACTCCATTACTCTGTGAGCAGCATCCTCTCGTTTCTCGTCAATTAAATCAGTCTATATCCTCTAAAATTCCCCATTCTCGTTTTCCTTGAAATTCTTTATTCTTGGCGCCTGCAAAGCTAGGTCCACTGGTATAACAGCTTCCACTCCATATACCAAGGAGAAGGGAGTTTCTCCAGTGGACTCTCGTGGAGTAGTCCTGTATGACCATAAGACATTTAACAGCCGTTCCACCCAAGCTCCTTTGGCATCATCTAACATTTTCTTCACTCCATCTAAAATAATTCGATTAGCTCTATCCATCTATCCATTAGCTTGGGGATGCGCCACTGCAGCGAATCGTAATTCAATTGCCCATTTCTTGCAATAGTTCTTGAATTCTATGCTATCAAATTTCTAACCATTATTGCCAACAATAATTCGAGGCACTCCATATCTACAGATGACATCCTCCCATAGGAAGCTAATCACATTAGCAGAAGTAATTTGGGCCAATGGTCGAGCCTCAATCCATTTTGTAAAGTAGTCAATGACCACTACTAAAAAATTTCTTTGTCCAGAAGCAGGAGGAAATGGTCCTAATATATCAATGCCCCACATCGCGAAAGGTAGAGGTGATGTTATGGAAGTAAGTTCATTTGGTGGTTGTCTTGGCACAGATGCAAACTTCTGACACTTATCACACTTCTTTACATAATCCATGGCATCTTGCTTTAAAGAGGGCCAAAAGAATCCTTGCCTCATAATCTTCTGCGCGAGCATCCATCCTCCTACATGTTGTCCACACTGCCCCTCATGGACCTCCTCTAGAGCTATATGAGCTTCTCGTGGTCCTAGGCATTTCAAATAAGGCATAGAGAAATATCGTCGATACAAAGTCCCATCAATAACTTAATATCTAGGAGCTCTTCCCTGAGTTTTTCTAGCTTGCTCTGGGTCTTGAGGTAGTTCTCCTCTAAGTAAATATGCCTTGTTAGGTTCCATCCAATTAACCTCCAACTGAATGGGGGCTATTAACTTTGCTACTATGCATGGTTGATCTTGGGTTTCCGAATACACATTACCTTAATAAGCTCTAGGAAGGGCTCCTGCAGAAAACTTTGATAACTCATCAGCGGCTAAATTTTGCTCTCTCGGTATGTACTCTAGAGTCCATTCTCCCAATTGTGATAGTATGGCCTTAGCCATCTTGACATATTTTTATAACTTGGGGCCCTTTATCTCATAAGTCCCATTAATCTGACCAACAACTAGTTGAGAATCACCCCTTATGATCAAATTCTCTGCTCTCAAGGATCTTGTTAGCCCTAATTCCACTATTAGAGCCTCATACTCTGATTCATTGTCAGTTACTTCAAAGTTAAGGGTTACATCATACCTTATCAGAAAACTGCCCGAGCTCTCTACAATTACGCCCGCTCCCCCTCGACGGGCATTGCATGCCCCATCAAAATACAAACTACATGCTTCCTTTTCTTTCATAGTCTCTTATGGGATTGCTTCTTTGATTTCTGGTGTCCCTTCTCCTTCAGGAGCATTAGTACACTCCACTATAAAATCAGCCAATGC
This sequence comes from Eryngium alpinum, assembly GCA_032274865.1. Classification (NCBI taxonomy): domain Eukaryota; kingdom Viridiplantae; phylum Streptophyta; class Magnoliopsida; order Apiales; family Apiaceae; genus Eryngium; species Eryngium alpinum. The sequence goes on from JAUEJK010181826.1 coordinate 5,800, forward strand.
TTGAGTTTTGATGGTCGGCCGAGGTCAATATTATATATCGTACTCAGTTAATTCCATTGTCCACCTCACTAATCTTTCGCTGGCGTTGGGTTTATGCAGAATTCGACGAAGAGGTTGGTGCGTCAAAACATCTATAGTTTGTGCCTAGAAGTAGGGTCTCAACTTGCGTGCGGTCATAACCAGAGCTAACACCATTTTTTCAACATTCTCATACTTCAACTCCGCCCCATGCATAATTTTACTCACATAGTAAACTGGTGATTGTACTCCTCCTTGATCTTTTACCAAGACCGCACTCAAGGCAGACTCTGAGATAGCCAAATATACTGACAGTGTGCCCCATTGTTCTGGTTTTGCAAGGAGGATCGGGGAACTGAGATACTCCTTCAATTTATCAAAGGCTTATTGACATTCTTGAGTCCACTCAAACTTCTTGGCTACTCTTAATATTTTAAAAAACGGTAAACATCTTTCTCCAGATTTAGATAGGAACCTTCCCAGGGCAGCTACTCTCCCCGTAAGCTGCTGTACCCCTTTTACGTTGGTAGGCGGTGTCATGTTAATAATAGCTTGTATCTTGTCTGGATTAGCTTCAATTCCCCTTTGAGAAACCATCATCCCTAAAAATTTACCAGCTCCTACTTTAAAGGCACACTTATCATGATTTAACTTCATGTTATGCTTTCGTAATATCTGAAAAGTTGCCTTGAGATCTTCCACATGAGACTCCTTCTTCTTGCTCTTGACCAACATATCATCCGCATAGACTTCCATGGTTCGTCCAATTAACGGTGCAAATATTTTGTTGACCAATCGTTCATAGGTAGCTCCTGAGTTACGTAATCCAAAAGCCATCACCATATAGAAGTACAACCCATGTTTAGTTATGAAAGACACCTTGGGTATGTCTTCTTCACACATCTTTATCTGATGGTATCCACTATACGCATCCATTAAACTTAACATCTCATGGCCAGCCGTAGCATCAATCAAAGCATCTACACTAGGAACATGGTAATGATCCTTTGGGCAAACGTCAATGAGATCCGTGAAGTCTATGCACATTCTCCACTTCCCATTGGGTTTTGGCACCAACACTGGATTTCCTACCCACTCAGCATATTGGATTTCCCATATGAAGCCTGCCTCTAAAAGCTTCTGAACCTCTTGATCTATAATCCGCTGCCTTTCCATCCCAAAATTCCTCTTCTTTTGAAACACAAGTTTCTTGGGGCAATATATTCAACTTATGACTTATCAAATTAGGATCAATTCGTGGCATATCAGCAGCTGTCCATGCGAATACATCTCTATTCTCCCCTAGGAAACGTGTTAATTCTTCCCGTTCAGCTTCCCCCAACTAGCTCTTATATAGGTAACTTTCTTTTCATCCATCTCATAAAGAAATATAGTGATGAGCTCTTCCGCAGGCTAACCTCTCCTCTTCCGGGAGTTCCTTCTTACGTCTAACTCGGCCATAGGAAGGGTTTCTCCACCCTTTACCTGTTCCTTTATTGTAGTCATACAACAAACCTGAGTATTACCAATATTCCTATTGTGAACTCCTATTCCCTGAGAAGTCGGGAACTTGATGACGACATGGTATGTAAATGGCACAACTTGAAACTAGTGCAATCCTTTCCTTCCTAGTATAGCATTGTACACAGATGGGCTTTCCGTAACCACAAATTCCAATAGTTTCACCTCCTCAGTAGCACCTTCCTCAAGGATCATGGGGATATATACGACACCTTTAATAAGGGTCTCTCTTCCCCCAAACCCTACTAATGGATTCTTAGGTTTCTCTAATCTCTGCTATGAAAATCCTAATTTGATAGAAGTCTGGAAGAACAGGACATTAACCGCAGCACCACCATCTACCAATATATTGGTAGTCCATTGATACTAATTACTAAACTAATATGTAAATCCAGATACTAATAGGTATATATTATCTATTAATTGAAATATCATTAATATATAATTTATTAATTAAAATTAGTGAATTAAGTGAACCGACAGTACCAAAGATCATTTATTTGCCTCTTTATATATACTAACAATTTACCCGTGCGATGCACAGCTTATTAATAAATGTTTAAAAATAAAGCTTTTATTTTTATTTTTTAGTAATTTATTTATATATATATTTTTAAAATATAATAATTATATATATATTTAAATAAAGTAAAAAAATTATATAAAAGGTAATATTGAAATCTTAAATTCCTCCTTCTCGTGATAACAAACTTAAAAAAAACTTATTTAAAAAAGATATATATTATATAATATTTAACTCTCAAATTAGAAGGATAATAATAATGCTTATTGAAAAAAAGAAGGACAATAATAATAATAATAATAATAGTAATAATAATAATAATAGTAATAATAATAATAATAATAATAATAATAATAATAATAATAATAATAATAATAATAATAATGTTACGGATCAAAATAACAAAGTAAGGTTTAGGTTTACCTGACTCCAAAAGTAAGGTTTAGGGTTACCTGACTCTTATGAATATTCGGAACTGCTCTCCCGACTCCTTAGATGTCCGCCGGAATTCCTGCAAAAGCGGTGGGAGGTGGTCCCACCGTATGGAATTGGGCGCAAGAATAAGTAATCTGTATAAAAATAATTCTCTCAATTAGAGCTAGAATTGCGTACCGTATTATGAAGATTTATCCCCTTTATATAATTGTAGATTAGGGTTTCTGTTACGGATCAAAATAATAAGACCAAAATCATTCTCCCGACTCCTTGGATGTCCGTGGGAAAACCTACAAAAATCGGTGGGGGTTGTCCCACCGGAGGGACTCGAATGCAAGAATAAGTGATCTGTATACGAATAAAATCTCTGAATTGGATTTAAAATTGCCTACCTGATTATAAGGATTAATCCCCTTTATATAGCTGTAAATTAGTTCCAACCTGTATTAGGAATTATAATCCTATTATGTTAGGTAATTCCACTTACCTTATCTCTTTATTTACTTGCATCCTAAGACTAGGAATCATCGTATGATTTACCTTCCAGATTCACTTCCCTATTTAATTAGGGTTTCTGCACCTGCTCATAATTAATTAGCCGTATTGGGCTTCCTGCCATATCGGGCTTAGTAGGAACTTATTCCTTTTATTATTGAGGCCTCCGGGCCTTAAATTAAATATGATCCGGTACGAATATTATTAAATAATACCCATCTATAATTAATTGAATCGACCTCTATTTTTGGGGCCCCTACATTTGCCCCCTATTTTCGATGTAATTTATTTCCCAGAAATATGATTCATTTCAAACCTAAAATAGACTAATCTGTCAAAATTTCTCATTTACTGCTTATCCTCCTAGGCATAGGCACCTAGGAGATTGCCTAGCAATCAATCTTGGCATGCAAGGGAGTGATTTGGAGCCTCCCTAGGCGCTAGGCGCCTAGGAGGTCCTTCCTCCTCATTCTTGGAATGCACAAGCCATTTTCAAGGACCCCTTGGAGAGTTATGGCACCTAGGAAGCTTTGCTTCCTCATTCTTGGCATGCATGACTTATTTTTAGGATACTCCTAGGCCTTTTGGGCGCCTAGGGGTATTACCATGTGGTACACCTGTCGTACAGTGCGGTTCAACACCTAAAAATCCTATATGATGTGTTTTTCACCATTTTGAAAGCTTTCCTCACTTGGGGCGCCTAGGAGACACTCTATTAACCATTCTTGGCGCGCTTGGGGGTTTTGAGGGGCTCCCTAGACCTATTGGGCGCCTAGGAGGCTTACTTATCCAATTCATGGTTGTACCATGCGGTTCTACTACTAATACCATGCGGTACAACACCACTAATATATTTTACTCATTTTCGATGATCCCCTCCCACCTTGGGCGCCTCGGAGGCTTCTAGGAAGCCTTCTTGGCGTGCATGGAGAGGATTTGTGTTGTCCCTAGGTTCTAGGCGCCTAGGAGACTCTTATTCTCCTATCTTGGCGTGCATGAGCACTCCTAAGGGATACCTCATATAAGATAGCACCTAGGAAGCTTACTATGCTTCCATCTTAGCGTGCTTGACATAGTTTAAGGATACACCTAGGCGCTAGACGCCTAGGAAGCTTAGTGTTTTCACCACTTGACATTTTAGAGGATTTTTAGGGTTTCCTCATGATATATGGCGCCTAAGGATCTTTTATTTCCCATTCTTGGCATGCATGAGGGTTTGTGGGGTCTCCCTAGGCGCTAGGCGCCTAGGAGGCTTCCCCTAACCTCACTTAACGTGTTTCGTGTTGTTTTAATGGTCTCCTGGACAAATTAACACCTAAGAGGTTTCGCTAAACTATACTTGGTATGCTTTTCAATTCTCAAATCTCCTCTTAAGTCATGGGCGCCTAGAGGACTCATAATTTACCAACCATGACATTCTAAATTAATTTTGAGGGTCTCCCTAGGCTCTAGGCACCTAAGAGATTCCCCTTTGTCATTCTTGATGTGTTTTTTCACTTCTCAAAGCTCCCCTTGAACATTTAGTGCCAAGAGGCCTTACTTTCATTTTATTTTCCGTCAAGTTGGTTTTCTATACCTCTCCTAGGCGTGTGGCGCCTAGGAGGTTTTTATCTTTCTTACCTTGGGGTTTTGCCAAGGGATTGAGAGGATCTCTGAACTTTATGGCACCTAGAAGCCATAGTCACCTCTAACTTGGTATTTCAACTAACAAGTAATGTCTTCTCTTAGACCTATGGTTATCTACAAACCCTAACTCGTCCCTTCTTGGCGTATTTTACCTAAGAGGTGAGGGTATTCTAGCATCTATGGAGCCTCCTTGGTCAAATGAGCCACTATCCATTCTATTTGGGACTCACCGCAGCCTGACAATGCTCTATGACGCGTACGTATGAAAGCTATATTCCACCCATCCTGTACAGTGTAGGGTTATCATAGAGGGT
>JAUEJK010181931.1:0-10730 GCA_032274865.1 Eryngium alpinum
TAATACTTAAATATTATAATCAAATGTGTATATGTCTACAAATAACACTCTCTCTATCCCACTCAATTCTTAATATGTCAGTTGGGCATGGAGAATAGAAAAAAAAGAATGAAGTGATAAAAAGTGGGTAAGATGGTGGGTCTCATTAACCTCTAAAAAAGAGTATGAAAAACCTATCATTTATAGAAATGTAAAGAACTTGATGAGACATCCCGAAAAGGAAGGTGCAAAGAAATGAATGGGATAATATAACTTATTAATTCTTCTTGTACGCATCATTCTCGCCTTCTTTGAAAAAAAAAATATTCGACCTTAAATTTTAAAATATATATAATTAATAATCCATGGACAGGACCAAGGTAGAAGAAACTATATCTTGTAAAAACAAGTGATAAATATTATCAGCGCACTTTTTTCCATTGAAGCAATCAGGAACGGTGAGTTTTATGTGGTCCATATCAAAGTTTTGTAGGTGTCACTTCATCTTCAACAAAACCTAAGCATCATACCAACTTTTACATCTTCAAATCTTGTCCTTTAAAGACAGCAAATTGGTTGTTGTTGGAGTAGTAGGTTTCTGTAAATTTCCCTTTACTTTTGGTAACTCAACAGTTCTGTCACAACATAATTCTATTAACTGTTGTATCACCAATCTCGTATGCTCAAACTCCAATTGCATATTATCAACTATATTCTTCGTATAATCTCCGAGATTACACCGATGCAACAATGAAAGTGAACCACGTATAACTTGACGTTGTTTTTCATTGCTAGATATTTCATACTTAATGATGGTAGTGTTTTTGTTAGGACTTGTTTTCTTTCTTTTCGGGATAGATTTGAGACTAAGCAATTGCACTTTTGTCTCGGTTGGCTGTCAATCTTCTAACGAGATATAACAAATTTGTGATGTAAAGGTAGAAAGAGATTAGGTTGAAATCGAAAAAGTATTAGGAATTTTGGCTCTTTGATACCGCTTTGATGTAGGATCGGTTTATTAACAGTATAGATGAAGGTTCCGAAGAGAATTAATGGAGACAAATAAATTCACAGATTTACCAAATATTCATCAATATAATAATTTAACTCTAATCCTAATTAATATCTACTTTCGTAAATAAATTAAAGAACTACTACTACTACCACGACTACTACCACCACTACTAGAGAAGAGCAAAGATATCCTATCTTTTAGGTATCCAAATTTTCTAATTCGAATATTTAGGTATCCTAAGCAATGAAATTCCTGTAATCTAACTATATTTTCGAAACGAAAAAAGTCAAAAAAAATAGATATTTCCAACCTGACAGAGTATAATATAACATAAATAAACAAAAATAAAAATACAGGGCTATTGTTAATTAGAAATGGGTCGGTTGACCCGACCCGGTGAGTGATTTCGTTTTATACTCCTCCATTATGATTCCTATTTTGCTAATAACGTGCTTTTTCTTCTCCCTTCCCGTTCGCCGGTAAGCTTTTTGGTGCGAGATATGTGTGTGTTTGTTTATATGTTAATTTGGAATTGGATCTTTAAATGATTTTTCTATCGATTCATATTTTAATCATACATCTTTTTTTTTTGCTTTTAGTAATTGCAATTGATGTTCAATTTTATCATTGTTTTGATTTGATATGTTCGTTCTATTTGTTGTTTAAAAAAAGTTTAATGGTTTCTCTATCTCGGTATAATTAAAAATTTATTCAGTGACTTTGTTATGGTTATTTAAGTGTGAATAATGAGAATTGAGTAGTTATGGACCTTATATGCAAAGTATGGAGGTTTAAAATGAAGATATGATGGTTAGGTGACATTGCCCCGTAGCTCTCTAGAATATTTTTAGTTTGTTAATCATGTCATAAACATGCTTACAAGTTGTATTTTCGTGTTTTCCGAATCTTGTTAATTGATGACTTTGTAAGGGGGATGAATATCGGTGAATATATTTCGTATCTAGAGTTCTGTTTTGTCCTGACGTGTGGACCACTTTTGCTAAAGAGCATAACAAAATAATAGAAGAACTAGATATATGAACTCGGAACTACGTTTTGGACCCCTGGAGAGGAAGTTGCATTCACTTAGAAGCAGAAACTGTTTACTAATATAAATAATTTTTTTTTACAGATATACAATATATTCTTGTAACAAGAACTTTGACTTGAGTGATATATACCCTCTAAACAGTCTCACGAGATAGAAATTTATTATGACGTAAGTAACCTAGTTCTAATCCCAATATGGAGCCCTTTCTGTATAGCTTCAATGTTGCCATCCTTTAAACCAAAAACGCAAGATGCTAAAACAAACAAGCATAAGTTGCATAGTTAGCAATGCGGTTATACATAACGCAACGAGACTTTTGTAAGTTTATATAAGTTGCATAATTTCTAAACCATGAAATTCCAATTCCTAAGCAATCAAATTCTGTAAGCTTCTAGTAAGTTGTGTAACTAGTGATGTGATCCTACGCAATGAAATTCACATAAGCTTATAGTAGTTGTAACTCATGTAATCATGAATCTCTAGTATTTGATGACAAGAATAAAGATAAGTAGGATTGAAAATCTTGGCTACAGTAGCCATCCGGCATATTGAAAGATGAATGAAGATTTCTGGAATGCCCAGTTTTTAACCAAAATCGCTAAGCCATAACTCATGCATGCTAACTCATTTTGATTGAAATATATATTGAAGGTAGTTCTACAAGCACTCTAACAAGAAGAATAGCTAAAAAAGAATTAGGCATGAATTTACTCATTTCCAACATTTATCTGAGCTTTTCTTTTCTTCAATGTTTTTTATATTTACACAAAAAAAAAATTAAACATGAATTATTTATGATTAAACTACAAGCCGAGTGCAATACTTAACTAAAGTAACATGTAAAGTAGCTAATGCTCCATGTAACTGAGCTAATGAGTGTACCAAACATGAATGAAGGAGTGAATAAAGGTTCTAATACTTCATAGCTATCAATTATGAGTCGTTCCAAACCATAGATTTTGTGTTTAAACTTTGTAGGACCAAACTCATCTATGACCTCTACTTTTCCACCAAAAATTCTCAACAAACATGTTATATAAGTGTGTGTGGGTATCCCATGCTTAGTTTATGCTATGGATTAACATTACTAAATATGGTGACATGTCATACAAACAACTAAAAAGAAAAACAGACTAAACTATAAAGGAAGACAAGAAAAATAAGCTAAATATTACAATCCAAATAATTCGAATGGTATAATGAGAATAAATAGTAGCAATCTAATTAATATTAAATTAAATAGAAAATAAACGATAAAAAGTGATAAAATGAAATATAGCAATGTGAACCAATATTTAACTTGCTTGGTTCTACCTCCTTCATCTCTTCGGCCCCTCTTGTGATTTCTTAAACCTTTCCAAATCACTTTTAAGCCTAAGTACCCTCACAGCAAGATACTCGTTACTCCCCATGCTTGGAATAGAACCTTCGGGTCGAGCCATGGAAGTAAAAGCATTTCCATAACTAGGCCCCTCACCTTCTTCATTCTCTTCGTTAACCTCATTAATCCTTGAATTGCTTGCTCACCTATCAAGGCTCTTAACTCTTTCTCACTACACCAAGTGATGGATGTTGTCCCTTTGATAGCCTTCATATGTAGATGTAGATGTGTCACTTCACCAATGATCGTAGTGTTTCCATCACCTAGCATGTGAAGCATAGTATGCTTCAAATCAAACACACTAAGCCCTTCGAGGACAAGGGTAATCAAGTATCAACAAGTTATTACCTCCTTATATAATCCATTCCCTTGAAAAATCTCTCTAAGATGATGTCCAACTTACTCCCTTGCCCTCATATCGATAGTAGAATAGTGTAACATGATCAACACAAGGAGACGAACATTTTCGGACCTCCCAAAGATAGAATGAGAATGGTATGAAGGACAAAGTTCCAAAACCCATTGCACACAGAAGTAGCCCTCAAATTATTGTTGATATACTCTTTTTCCATGAACTCATTCCAAAACTCCTCTGCCTTTTCTTATCTAGCTTTGTCCTCATTAAAAGTCCCAATACCTAAAAAATTAGCCTCTTGCACCTTAAATCAAGTATTAAACAATCGAAATCTAAACCAAGTGATTGTATCTCCTTCCAATATCTTTCCCCGTTCAGCTTTCGAACCCTCCAAAATGTAAGTACAATGAAAAGATGCTAACAACTCATTGGTAAGATCAATAAACATTGGGACCTTGTTGAAACCCCAACTAGGCCACTTTGCATTACCAAGAATGGAGGTCAAGGTGTATCTAAAACCAAGATGGGATAGGGTATTAGTATCAAATGCTTGTTTCCATGGAGTTTTTGGAGTCTGGGAACATAAAAGTTTTCTCCAGTGTTTGGTGAAGCAGGTGGTATCTCGAGGTGGTATCTCCGGTGATCGGTGGATGTGTATGAAAACACCTTAATATAACCAAACTACGTAGTTAGATTAACTACTCAAAAAAATCGGATATCACCGCGGACTCAACTTCAAAATAAAAACTATTGAGTAATGATATTAATATGTATTTCACTAATTTTTAGTAACCGAACATAATCCTATCAAAGATCTTACAGAGTTACCTCTTGCAACCACTTTAGTACCAAAAAATCATTGGTAATCTCTAATACAAGATATGTTAATCTCAAAGTCCATACAGAAATGCAATCAAACCCTTGTTATCATGATAAATAGACAAACAATTCAAATTTAAAAAAATGCACATAACTCGATAAAAGCATAAGAGACAGAATCAAAATCTGTAGCTTTACGCTTGTTGCAATTTTAAATTTTCAAAATGATTTTAAGATTTCACGCCACTTCCTTCCAAAACAAAACTTATCTTAGGTATCCATTCCTTCTTCATCTTTGAGCTTATTTCTTTGTTACTTGGAGATGGTTATGGGTTATTTATGAAGTCTGTTTGGTTTAGTTTCCATTATTCCATTGGTTGGAAAAATTGAGTTTTGTTAGTAAGTGTAATTTGAAGGAGAATGAGATTATTGTTACTTGATTTCGGTTTCCTATTATATATGGAGGATGAGATTGTCCTTTGGATTGTTTGATTGATTAGATAATCTTGTTCTTGGTACTTGTTGAGATTTCTGTATGAAAATAGGGAGAACCTCAAAATTCCTTAACCCCGAAAACCCAAACCCAAAACCAACAATGAAAATCACAAAGAACTCTTCGACGTCTATTTCCACATGATTTTCCATATGATATAATATATGAAATGTGACTCCTCCAACTCACTATGGAATCAATATTGTCAACCCTCGACATACCACCTGCTTCACAAACATTGGAGAAAACTTTTATGTTCATAGACTCCAAAAGCTCCATGGAAACAAGCCTTTAATACTAAAACCCTATCCCATCTTGGTTTTAGATACACCTTGACCTCCATTCTTGCTAATGCAAAGTGGCCTAGTAGGGGTTTCAACAAAGTCCCTATGTTTATTGATCTTACCAAGGAGTTGTTGGCATCTCTTCATTATACTTACACTATGGAGGGGTCGAAAGCTGAACGGGAGAAGATATTGGAAGAAGATACAATCACTTGGTTTAGATTTCAATTGTTTAATACTTGATTTAAGTTGCAAGAGGCTAATTTTTTAGGTATTTGGGCATATTGGGACTTTTAAGGAGCACGGAGCTAGATAAGAAGAGGCGGAGGAGTTTTGGAAAGAGTTCATGGGAAAAGAGTATATCAACAATAATTTGAGGGCTACTTCTGTGTGCAATGGGTTTTGGCACTTTGTCCTTCATACCATTCTCATTCTATCTTTGGGAGGTCCGAAAATGTTCGTCTCCTTGTGTCGATCATGTTACACTATTCTACTATCTTTATGAGGGCAAGGGAGTAAGTTGGACATCATCTTAAAAGAGATTTTCCAAGGACATGGATTATATAAGGAGGTAATAACTTGTTGATACTTGATAACCCTTGTCCCCGAAGGGCTTGGTGTGTTTGATTTGAAGCATACTATGCTTCACATGCTAGGTGATGGAAACGCTACTATCATTGGTGAAGTGACACATCTACATCTACATATGAAGGCTATCAAAGAGACAACATCCATCACTTGGTGTAGTGAGAAAGAGTTAAGAGCCTTCATAGGTGAGCGAGCAATTCGGGGACTAATGAGGTTAACGAAGAGAATGAAGAAGGTGAGGGGCCTAGTTATGGAAATGCTTTTACTTCCATAGCTGAACCCAAAGGTTCTATTCCAAGCATGGGGAGTAACGATTATCTTGCTATGAGGGTACTTAGGCTTGAAAGTGATTTGGAAAGGTTTAAGAAATCACAAGAGGGGCCGAAAAGATGAAGGAGGTAGAACCAAGCAAGTTAAAGATTGGTTCACATTGCTATATTCCATTTTATCATTTATTTTCCATTTAATTTAATATTAATTAGATTGCTACTACTTATTCTCATTATACCATTCGAATTATTTGGATTGTAATATTTAGCTTATTTTTCTTATCTTCCTTTTATAGTTTAGTCTGTTTTTCTTTTTAGTTGTTTGTATGACATGTCACCATATTTAGTAATGTTAATCCATAGCATAAACTAAGCGTGGGATACCCACACAAACTTAGATAACATGTTTGTTGAGAATTTTTGGTGCAAAAGTAGAGGTGATAGATGAGTTTGGTTCTACAAAGTTTAAACACAAAATCTATGGTTTAGAACGACTCACAATTGATAGCTATGAAGTATCAGAACCTTTATTCACTATTTGATTCATGTTTGGTACACTCATTAGCTCAGTTACATGGAGCATTAGCTAGTTTACAAGTTACTTTAGTTGAGTATTGCACTCAGTTCTAGTTTATAGGCTATTTTGACACTCTTTATCATTTAATCATAAATAATTCATGCCTAATTTTTTTTTGGGTAAATATAAAAAAAATTGAAGAAAACAAAATCTCAAATAAATGTTGGAAATGAGTAAATTCATGCCTAATTCTTTTTTAGCTAATCTTCTTGTTAGAGTACTTGTAGAACTACCTTCAATATATATTTCAATCAAAAGGAGTTAGCATGCATGAGTTATGGCTTAGCAATTTTGGTTAAAAACTGGGCATTCCAGAAATCTTCATTCATCTTTCAATCTGTCGGATGGCTATTATAGCCAAGATTTTCAACTCTACTTATCTTTATTCTTTGTCATCAAATAGCGGAGATTCATGATTACATGAGTTACAACTACTATAAGCTTATGTGAATTTCATTGCGTAGGACCACATCACTAGTTACACAACTTATTAGAAGCTTACAGGAATCAGATTGCTTAGGAATTGGAATTTCATGGTTTAGAAATTATGCAACTTATTATAAGCTTACAAGAGTCTCGTTGCGTTACGTATGACCGCATTGCTAACTATGCAACTTATGCTTGTTTATTTTAGCATCTTGCGTTTTTGGTTTAAAGGATGGCAACATGGAAGCTATACAGAAAGGGCTCTATATTGGGATCAGAACTAGGTTACTTACGACATAAAAAATTTCTGTCTCCTGAGACTGTTTACAGGGTACAGATCACTCAAGTCAAAGTTCTTGTTGCAAGAACATATTGTATATCTGTAAAAAAAACTTATTTATATTAGTAAACAGTTTCTGCTTCTAAGTGAAGGCAACTTCCTCTCCGGGGGTCCAAAACGTAGTTCCGAGTTTATATATCTAGTTCTTCTATTATTTTGTTATGCTCCTTAGCAAAAATGGTCCACACGTCAGGACAAAACAGAACTCTAGATACGAAATATATTCACCGATATTCATCCCCCTTACAAAGTCATCAATTAACAAGATTCGGAAAACACGAAAATACAACTTGTAAGCATGTTTATGACATGATTAACAAACTAAAAATATTCTAGAGAGCTACGGGGCAATGTCACCTAACCATCATATCTTCAATTTAAAACCTCCATACTTTGCCTATAAGGTCCATAACTACTCAATTCTCATTATTCACACTTAAATAACCATAACAAAGTCACAGAATAAATTTTTAACTATACCGAGACAGAGAAACCATTAAACTTTTATTAACCAACAAATAGAACGAACATATCAAATCAAAACAATGAGAAAATTGGACATCAATTGCAATTACTAAAAGAAAAAAAATGTATGATTAAAATAGGAATCGATAGAAAAATCACTTAAAGATCAAATTCTAAATTAACATATAAACAGATCAAGACACACACATACACACATATAAATATAATACACAAACACACACACATATCTCGGACCAAAAAGCTTACCGGCGAACGGGAAGGGAGCAGGAGAAGAAAAAGCACGTTATTAGCAAAATAGGAATCATAATGGAGGATTATAAAACGAAATCACTCACCGGCCCATTTCTAATTAACAATAACCCTGTATTTTTATTTTTATTTATTTATGTTATATTATACTCTGTCAGTTTGGAAATATCTATTTTTTTGACTTTTTTCGTTTAGAAAATATAGTTATGCAACTTATTATAAGCTTACAGGAATTTCATTGCTTAGGAGCACTTTACTAATTATGCAACTTATTATAAACTTAGAGCAAGTCCAATGCTAAATACAAAATGGCTATAGCCATAGCTATAATCTGGCACTAAAAGTGAATTTTTGTGCTAAAATGGAACTTACACTCCAATATACACTACAAAAGAGTATTCTTTGATGCCAAAATACAACTTTATAAATTATATAACATATTGTACCTAGTATAGCTATGCACTGAACTTGCTAGTATAGGATTTCGTTGCGTAGGACTGCAATGCTAACTAAACAACTTATGCTTATTTGTTTTAGCATCTACCATTTTTTATTTAAAGGATGACGAAGTGGAAGTTATAGAGAAAGGTCTCCATATTGGGATCGGAACTAGGTTATTTATGTCGTAAAAAACTGTCTCCTGTGACTGTTTACAAGCTACAGATCATTCAAGTCAAAGTTCTTGTTTCTAGAATACATTGTATATGTGTGAAAATCTTTTATTTATATTGGTAACTAATTCTACTTCTAAGTGAAGGCAGTTTCCTCTCTACAGGTCCAAACTTAGTTGGGAGTTGGTATATCTTGTTCCATATCATTTTGTTATGCTTCTTAGCAACAATGATCCACATGTCAAAACAAAGCAGCACTCTAAATAGGAAATATATTTAATTATATCCCTCCCCCTTACAAAGTCATCAATGGAAAAGATGCGGAGTATAAAAAAAACATCTTAGCATGTTTATAACACGATTAACTAACTAAAAACATAATAAACAGCTAGGGGGACGATGTCCTCCTATCTCCGATTTGAACCTCCATATCGTCTACAACTACTCAATTCTCATAATTCCACCTTAGAATTAGTTTTATACCACAATCATTTGTACAATTTATATTCAGACCTAAATAAACATAACAAAAACACAGAAGAAAATTTCAACTATATCAAGACACAGAAACATAAAACTTTTATTAAACAACAAATAAAACGCACATATCAAATCAAAACAATGAGAAAACTGGACATCAATTGCAATGACTAAAAGCAGAAAAAAAGATGTGATTAATTAAAATATGAATCGATAAGAAAGAATTACTTAAGATCCAATTTCAAATTAACATTAACAAATCCAGACACACACACACACATATATATATATGATAGAAAACACACATACACACATCTCAAACCAAAAAGCTTACCGGCGAACGGTACGGGAGCTGTAGAAGAAAAAGTAAGTTATTTAGCAGAATAGTGAACAATAATGGAGGAATATAAAATAAAATATAAAACAAAATCACTCAGCTCTTCTTCGGATCACGTACTTTTTAATGTTACATTGTATTTCTATTTTTATTTTATTATATATATATATATATTAATAATGCTTATCAACTAATATATTTCCAGTTCAAAAATAATATGTTCAATTTAATATTTTTATTAATTGATAATTTCTTAATCTTGAAAATTGCTTATGGGCAGGATGGAGAGAAACAATACAATTACAATTTACAACTGTGGGTTTCCCTTTTAAATTGTAATATATTCTGTGGCTATTCTTTTAAATAATACTATTCAGTATATTTATTTATTACTCCTCTATTTCAAATAATTTTCTTTGGTAATTAATATATTTTTTGACAAAAAAAAGGAATTTTTTTAATATAAAAAGAAAGGAGTTCTGATTGTGACCATAAAACCTTAATTCACAAAAGTTGGTACTAGTTCAGGATCACAACTATGTTAAACCATCCATGGAGAACACAAAGTCATACTCAAGGATATCAAAGCTACTGCTTAGCCTAACTACTAGGGGTAATGAAAGTGGGAATAAGACTCGCTAGAGCGAGAGATATATCACCACACTAACTAATATAAACATGTTCTAGCCTTCCCTTTGGTCAGAGAAGTGCAATTGAAAATCAGAAGGATTTAAAGTTTCAACAAAGTTGGGTTTCGAACTTCAATGATATGCCCATGCTGAAAAGCTCCTGGCATAGTAGCTTCGCCCCGTAAGGCACACTCACTTTCACTATATCTTCAGTAGATTGACAATAGCGGCAGCATGGGCCACGAATCTTGCGTCCACCCAGCACTGTTCTTTGGATCACATTCGCTGGGTGCTTGCAGCTGCGACATATATGCATCTGTGAGCAGTCACTGAGAGTGAAGAGACGTTCATGTAAATTGGC